>JAOEHV020187862.1:0-13467 GCA_025447995.2 Isaurus tuberculatus | reverse complement strand
TCTCATCCGCTTAACACTACAGAAACCGGAGATAAGCGCCGGCCCATGGGCCACTAGGCTCGTATAAGGATTTAGCTTTTTAGCTTTAGACTTTAACACCGGATCGTAACCCTACTCCTATTGACAAGTATGTGGGTTCTTTTAAGACCCCCGAAAGAACATGTGAGATTAGAAGAGAGACCAACGGCTTAATGTCCCTGTCCATGGACGAAAAAAAGACCACAAAAAATGTTCAACTCTAGGTGGAGGCCAGTAATTGAACCCGGGGCCTCCTGCTTGGCAGTCAGAGATCTTACCAACAAGCTTGTACACACTACAACTACTTGGGAACAACACATGGGACCGGGTACTGAGGCGCTTTCCTCGTCGCTTTTCACGTGACCTGGACAGATCACGTGATCCTCAGCATTAGCTGATGAAGTTCGTGGTTTATGGCCGAAACATCCTATGTTTCAACACTAATTCAAATAAAAGATTTAACATTTTTTTAATTTTATTTAACAATTTGCAAATCTGGATGACTAAAAAATTATGTTTACAATTCCACTTACGGTGAGATTAAACAATCCAACCTTGAGTTGATCAAATCACATGTTTTACCTGCTTACAACGAACATATAGGTTTTTGTACTGTAAGGTAAAGTAGACACTGCTACATACACGCTATGCAAAACGATCGTCTCCTCAAAAAGACTGGTGATGAGTTTGCACGAAATCGAGGTCGGTCAGCCATCACTATTCCTCCATTTTGTTCTTTCAGCCAAAACTAATACAATAATAGTATAATTCTGTGAATTTGTGATCATTTCGGAGGAAAAACAGTCTTACAACATATCTCACAACGCTAAATGCTCAAAATGGAGTGATTGCAAGGCTGACCGACCTCGATTTCGTGCAAACTCGTTACCAATCTCTTTAAGGAGACGCTCGTTTTGCATAGCGTGTATAGTTCTCTCAATTTCTATTTAAACTTTTTACCTTGTACACCACTAAGGAGAAGGCCGACACATTCTTTGTAAAGGCTAAATGCATCTGCATACTTTCCATTAACTTCACAGTCCAAAGCCTTACGGATTGCTTGGGCAGCCGTCAGCAAATAATCACTTTCACCAGGATTAATGCGAAGAAAATCTGAAACGAGTTCCTCTTGAAGGACAGTTGGCCTTGACTTGCTTTCACTACTTGAGATGTTTCTTAAGCCTTTTGATGAAATACTGGTAACCTTGCCATTTACAGACGAAACGACATCTCTGTTATCTATTTTTATAATCACACTTGAAATGTCTTTTTCATAGTTTTTGTCATCAGTTTGGGGAAATTTGGAAACTTTTCCTTCTTTGCCAGTATCTGCTGCTAAATCCGACTCATTAGCGTTAATTGCCGACAATGTTTGTTCACTCTGCCCTTCACAAGGGTGCACTGAGTCAAAAGGTCTAGTGCTAATGTCTGATGGTTTACATGACACACAATCTGATTGGTTTAAACTAAAAGACATTTGAATCTCACTACCTTCTTGGTCAGAAAAGGCTCTAGGAAACCCTAAATCATTGAAAGAGTTCTCTATATCAGCTTCCGATGCTAAAACCTCAAGATCCTCTCCATCGCTGCAGATGGAAATGGCTCGTGTGAGCCACTGTGGAGGATCTGAGGGTGTTCCAGGTAAATCTTTGTCCGACCTATGGATACCAGTCACAAACTCGTCCAAAGAGTCAGTACCAAAAACATCATCATTATCAGTTATCACTTTAGAACTAATTTTCCAATCAGAATCAGGAGAAATCTTTGCGTCGTGTTTAAGGGGCTGCTGCGGTGACCAGAGTTCGGAACCTGTTTCACGTGTGACAGGTTTGGGTGTCTCACGTTGCTTTGTTTCTGGATTAGTTTCACTAGTGTCTCCTCTAAAACTTTCGCTCTCTTCATCTGAAGCAAGTTTGTCTAAACCTTCCAGCTCTGATGGTTGCTTGCAAAGCCAAACGCCTCCTAAACCGTCCTCAGTATCATCTAAACAATAACAGAGAGATTTAGCACCACGTTTACGTGAAACATGAACGGCAAGAGTGACCACGTGACAACGATTTTCCCGCCATTTGTAACGTTTGGCGGTTGCGCTTGCCGTTTCTACGTGAAAGTAAGCTGCTTCACTATTCTTTTTGTTTCATTCTTCCAATTCCGCTTCGGGAATTCATGCTGGAAGCATATTGGACAACTTGAAATAAAAGAATATTTGACCCTCGTTTAACCAAGGTATTTTCAAAGACCTTTTAGAGATTTTCAAGGACCGGAATCTAAATTCAAGGTTTTTCATGTCTTTGAAAACAAGAAGTGAATACTAAGAACTTTCAAGGACCGCACAAACCCTGAATTTCCCCTTTAATGTTAAATCCTAAATATGTAATATAAACAGCTGTCAAGTAAGCGAAAATCATTTTTGTCCTAAAGATTGCTTTGCTGCTCGGTAAAAATTGCTGAAATTCATAGGATTTTCTAAACATATTATGCGACATTTCAATCAGTCGGAATGCTCTTTATTTTTTATTTTGAAAACAAGGCAAAGCAAGATCCATTGACTTTTAGTTTAATGAAACATGCATAAGACAAAAGAAAATTAGTTCTTAACCTTAACCAGTATTTCTTGTAAAATGCGGAAGCAACAAATATTTCACGAAACTAGTCCTCATTGTATAAGCAGCCATGGAACGCCAAAAATAATAAAATTAGCGCAAGAACTCAAATTTTAGTTGCATTCGCGATCATGAATGAGCATTTTCAGACCCTGATCAATGTGATCACCACAACTTACTTGCAGTCTTGGAGATCAAGTTACTTTGATGCTCCCGTGATTCCTGTTGAAGTGCTTTAGTGCCATCAGCATCGTCTACTACAATACCAATGTCAACTTCATCACTTACAATACTGGATTGCCGAGAGGCGATAGTCTTCCCCAAAGGACTGGACGGAATTCCATTCTGAACAACAAATAAATTTTGATTACTTGAGTCTGTAACACAGTTGTTAACAAAGACTTTAAGAAATGGTTTTTGTCGTTATGTACTACTAAATGAATTTGTTTTGGGGCAGCCATTGGTTGGTTTTGAGCTGGCTCTTTGTAATCAGCAGTGATCAAAGGTTATGGTTGCCCATATGCTCGGGCAAGAGAAGTTTCTAACAGGCAAACTGAATTGAAGGCGGTGTGGTTGGCACAGTTGGTAAGATCTCTGCGTTCCAACCAGAAGGTCCCAGGTTCTATTCCTCGGCTCTGCCAAAATTTGAACATTTGTGTGACCTTCTTTTCCGCCAAAGCTTACTCAGCTTTCCATCCTTACGAGGTTGGTAAATGAGTACCAGCTTCGGCTGGGAGCTAACCTGCGATGGATTAGTGTCCCGTCCAGGGGAAGTCAATGACTCTCATTCGCTTAACACTATGGAAACCAGAGATAAGCGCCGGCTCCAATGGGCCACTAGGCTTGGAAAAGAAAACTGAATTGACTCATCTTTCCGACCTCTTAGAAGAGGTCAGAAAATGAGTACAGCTAACCTGCGATTGAAGAAAAAGGGAAAGCATAATGCTTGTGGGATGTGCCTTGAATAATAATCACAAATCAGGTATAGTACATACGCACTAGCAGTGATTCAGATCCATAAAAGCCTGTTTAGGACATTTGTCCTAGAGAGTTGATTTTTCTTAGGACATTTTCAGTAACATTATTAGTAGTTCAATGTCATACAGTGTAACTTCATAAACAATTTTCAAAACATATTCTACAACAAATAAAACAAGCTGTTTCTGTAAGATTTTTTCCCTTCAGATTGGTCTTCCTTACTCTGTCCAGCATCTGATTTTCTTCTCTTTTCGATAAAATGCAGCAAAGGTATTTGACTCGTCGCTATTCCGCCATTCTACTGTAGTTGAAACCAAGGGCCTTGCAGTTCTTTTGCATGGTTGAAAAATTTAAGATGGCAGCCACTTTAAAACACGAACTAATTCCAATATGGCAGTGTTTGTGTTGCTCCGATGCAAAAGCTGCGGCTCTATATTCAGATGTTTTTCAGCCTTCAAGTTAAGTTTTTCCTTTACTATCATACACTGTGACCACAATACATATTTGGAGAATTATTTTTATTATTTTCTGTTCGGACATTTGTCAGAATTTAGGAAAATTCGTTCGGACAAATCAAAATTGGCTCGGACTATGTCCGAAGACCGACGTGGATCTGAATCACTGACTAGTCAACACTTGAAGCCACTAATATGGGTACTAAGGCCACAATGGTAGCGAGCATTACCTGTTAAATCTACCGTAAATAAAAGTGAGCCTGATGTTAACAGTGATGAAAAGCTGTTTCGGCCTTTTTCATAGCTGGCAATAAGGCCCAGGTTCTAACACAATGTATTGGTACTAAGAAAAAGTGAAAGCATAGTTCTCCTGGGATTTGGCTTGAATATTAATTATAAGTCAGGTAGCAGGGCTTGAAATCTATGACGGCCATGTGGCATTTGCCGTGGATGCCCTTGGCCATTGCTGTAATGCCCCCACAAATGGCCTCCCTCTTTTATGCTGGGTGCTGTCTTGCCTTTAAGAAATAGGTGTTGAAACATAGGGTATTTTAAATTAGGGTATTAACTATTTGGTGCCCTTTGACAATTGCCTTGGTGTCCTATTTTTGACAAAAATCTTGAGTCCAAAATGGCCGTGCCCCTAATATTAGATAGTTCAATCAAGGCCTGAGGTAGTTCATAGTACTTGCATTAAAACTTGAAGCAACTAATATGGGCACAACCTGTGATTGATTAGAGTTCGGTCCAGGGAGGTCAGACTTTTATTCACGTAAAACTAAAACCAGAGATAATGTAAGTTCCGGTCTTCTGGGACACTAGGCTCATAAAGGATCAACCTTAACTGTAATTAATATTGCTGTTAGTGCTAATAATATCACTTATTATATTGATATTGTTTTTTCGTTGTTGTACCTCAAAAAATTGCACAAATGGCTGACTTGTAAACAATGATGGAATGCTACCAGCAAAATTTAACAACTCTAAAATGCTTTGTCTTCTTTCCTCTATGACACCCTCTTCAAACCTCCCTTGGAAGAAATTAAACATATTTTACTATCAGTAGACCTTCTTTTTAGTTTTATAATAAAGCTCAAGCAAATACAGGGTTCAAACAGAAGAGGGTCTTAATTCCATGTGCAAACGGTTTCAACATTTGCTTCAACATCCATTCAATTTTATCAAACGCTGTTTACGAATGTTGAATGACGCTAAACACTGGGTGGGCAAACGGTTTCAACATTTGTTTTAATTTTGTTTCAACAAAGCTGTGCGAGAAGTCTGGTATTCAGTATCAGGTTTACTAGACTGGCTCCAACCTTCGACCGGCTGTGTTGTTTTGGAAGCCATTTGCATGCGCTTATTTGATAATATTGAAAGACCTGCGCAAACGGTTTCAACAACCTTCAACATTTTGGAGAACAAAAGAAAAATTGAAAGAATGTTGAAGCAAAGTTTAAACCCTTTTAAACTTTTTCGACAGGCTTTCGATTTCATTTCAACATGTTTCAACATGTTAAAAAGGGGGTGGCAAACGGTTTCAACATTGTTGTTCGATAAAATTGAATGGATGTTGAAGTAAGTGTTGAAACCGTTTGCGCGGGGCTTTAGAAAGTCCACCGCAGCAGCTCACATATATCTAAATAAATAAGAATCACCCTCAGTGAAACTGGCAGACCACAACATCGGGATCACTACCCTGCTTTTTCCAATAAGAGTGTGGGTTCTTTAAAGTCTCCCAAAGGGAGAGACTGGACCTATAGTTTAATGCCCTTATCTAAGAAGACAGGGTCTAACCACTTGGAGATGTTAGAACAAAGGCAGCACCTTCTCCTCAATTATTTTGTGACCCGACTGTTGATCTGGCTGGGAATCAAACCCGAGCCTCCCACCTGATAGACTGGCACCTTAGCAACTAGGCTAACCAGGTAGCAGTTAAAGAAGAAAACAATGACCAACAACAAAAATAAGATCAAACCATATACTTACACACAAAAGAAAAATAGAGTTATAAATTTAAACACTTAAAAATTACGTAAATTGCATTAAATTGCAGAACAAATAAAATTTTATTTAATCAGGAACATTTATTGCACTCACCAAAATATTTGGCCTTTGGAAGTTCAGGAAAGTTCTCATCTTTGTACTTGTGATTGTATATTTTGAGAAGTTTCTTGTGCAACCTTTTAAAGTCACTAAATCTTCTCCACACTACAATCTGTATGAACATAACAAAGATGATAACCTATTTCAAAAGGCCACTTTGACCTTAATGCAAAAACGTCAATCAGTTCTTATTTAAAAAGCCATTGAACATATATTTAGTAAGAGCAAACTCTGTGGCAGAGCTATGTTCCACTAACTGACAAAAGGATAATTGTCAAAGTGTCAGCTTCATAGAACACCTTACAGTGAGGTCAACCTCATGTTTATTTTACATCATACTAAAATAGGCAACTTAAGTTGGGAAACTTTATGATCTTTACAGTAAGTATTGTGATTCAACTGTAATTTTTGACAATTCTAACTAAAGTTAGAAATTTTATGTTTTTTGCCATAAGTAGTACAAGGAGATGGCTTTTCAACAGTTAAATTTAGAAAAGTCAAAGTTGGAAACTTTATGATCATTGCAAAATTTAATGTAAAGAGTTGAAATTTTTGGTTAGTTTTACTCTTAAAATATGTGATTAAAATGTAAAAAGGGTGCTTTTAACTATAATAATTTACCCTGGAACGCATGAAGAAAAAAAAGTTACACAAGGGCATGAGGGGGGGGGGGGGTCACTTGGTATGTGTAATAAGTGTCCAGTATACTTCCAAATATTCATTATAGTCATGTGGCACCTTATTGGTTTCCATAGCAACCATAGCAAAATTAATTTTTCATGGACGCCATCTTGGATATTTGACATTTTGAAAATTTAAATATTGTTTTATTTTATTGCTATAAACTATTAGAACACACCTTTTTGCTATGTAAATGATTAAATAAATAATTATTACCAAATGAATAAAATCTGTTAATTTTAGTGACATTTTTCAACACAACTTAAATTTTGAAGACAAAATCAAACTTTCGAGACTTCCAGCGATGACATCATGTAATAGGTATCAAAAGACGTGTTCACAACCAAAGAACAGTTGTGTGGAAGCATTTGGCAAATTATCCATCAACTGGCTCAAATTTAAATCCCAAAAAACTGAAGGGGGGTGGGGGTCAAAATGACCCCCCCCCCCTCATGCCTTTCTAGGGTTAACTAATTGTGGTTATAATCTTCAGCCTAAAGTATAAAGTTTTGTTAAACAAAAATCTTGTACCTCTGTATATGCCTCTGGGAAATCCTTTGGAAAAACCTGCAAATAATGCAAAAGCATATTTTTTAAAAAATGTCAAGAATAACTTTAACAGCTTATTATTATATGGCTAGATAGTTTCCTGCAATCTGATTTGCTGCTGGGAGAGCGAGATTTCTCTGTAATGACCGGTCATTATGGCATTTCATAATGACCGGTCATTATGAGAATTTTTTTTCGATTTTTTTTGACATTTATTTTTTGACTGTTCATTTCTGAAGAAATCATTTTTGCCTGTTTTTCGTGACAATTCTGCTGAGTGAACATCGTTTGAAACGAGCGCGCAAGCGGATATGGAAATTAACTTACGTGTTTTTTCATTTTCTTCCGAAGATAGACTAAAGGCCATATAATAAATAACTTATTAACCTTGTCCGTTCGATCATTTTAGGGAAATCTCAGACCTCTGTCTTGTTTTAATAACCTCGCTATTGCTCGGTCATTATAGCAAGGCCTCGGTCTGAGATTTCCCTGTAATGACCTCACTCTCGGTCAATAAGTAGTATATATATTTGGAAATAATTATGCGAAACAAAAGGCAAAGGATCAAATTATTGAGAATTTTTTTTATTGATTAAGGAAGTTTTATAAATAATGAAAATAAAGAGGGGGGGAAGTTTTGGTTCAGTCTTCAAAATCAGAACTACTACATTTCTAAAAATCCAAAGATAAATGCATACAAGAAGCTATCCTACTGATCTTTCTTACGTTTATTTTACATTTTTAAACATGGAGTAGCCTGTTTAAAAAAAAACCTGAAAAGAATTATCAAGGAACAGCTGTTTGTGGCTACAGTAGAATCTTATCTGCTCTACAGATGGTTCCAAGTGAGACTTGGACTATCAACAAGGTAATGAAAAAAGAGATTGAATGGATGTTACATTCTGATGCTGCACATGGCACTTAATGTATCATGACAAGACAAAAGGAAAAATGAGAAGCTGTATAGAAACCTGCCTCCTGTGTCATAAAAGGTAAGGTATAGGAGACTGAAGCTAGCAGGCCACTGAGTGAGACACCCAGAAGAAAAGGCATCTAAACTTGTGCTATGGCAACCAGCAAGAGGTAAACAGACTGAATGTAGGAAGGAGACCTGTAACATACATTGACACCTTAATGAGGGATAGAAACCTAACAAGTGATGAAGAACTAAGAACAGCTGGGACCGTCAGGGAGGAATGGAGAAAAAATGCAAAATCAAAGCGAAATGAAGCTCGGCCGAGCTAACAAACTAACTAGCCTGTTTAGTCTTCTTTTATTAAACGAAATATCTTGGTTTTTTCTCCATCTTAAATAACATATTGAGTACAAGGGCCATGAGAATGGCTCCACGAACAAGACTGTGCACCGGAAGTGATCAAAGATTTAGAAAAATTTGATTTCACAGAAAGAAACCCAATACCATTAACGACAAAGCACATAAACAACAAAACACAAGAATCGATTCATACACCTAGCAAAACTGGCCTGCACGAATATATTCCTTCAAGATTCGGCAAAATTTCCGTACTAACCCATACATACATTAAATTATGCATACATTCTATTCAAAAGAGGTCAAAGTTCTCAGTGTGTTTTATGCATTCATAATGAATGTATGGGGTAGTACGGAAATTTTCTCTTATTGTTTATGTCTCCTTAAATTCTTACTTAAAATCATTAAAGCGAAGTCACAATAAAACCACAGAAGTCTGATGTGATCAACTGTTTACAACTCTTTATGTTCTAACCTTCGAAGACACTCTGTACAGAGTATGGCCTGCAACTGCTTTTCTTGGGTCCGAAACACTGAAGATTCGAATCCATTTGTCCTCGTCGGATGGGCAATCGGCCATGTCTTTTTTACGTGCATTTATGTTTCTTCATCCTTTTAGTTCACAGCAGCAGTCTGCCATCTTGGACAAGAGAGACTCTGCACCAGGCTTCCAACAATTAGAACTAAGTGATTGCGAAAAACTGGGGACAAACTTTAAAAGGGCAAATTATTCATAAGGAGAATTTTACATCACTTGAACTGCAGCCGCTCGCCTGCCTGAGAGAAAGGTTGACATTGCAGACTATTATACTAGCAAATAATGTTGATAATAAATTATCATCGCCGTAAAGATGAAGAAGCTGACGTTTCGAGCGTGAGCCCTTCGTCAGAGCATCATTATACTAGCAACCACAGGGATGATTATTGCAAACCGTACATGGGAGTTTTAGACCAATCCAAACGTGATTGCTAGTGACAAAACTAAAGACATGCTGTTCCATAAATTTGAATTCGTGTCTCTGATGTCTGAAGTTCCTTCTTCTGAAGTCTAAAGACCGTATCTTTGTTGTCTCTCCTCGTTCATCATACAGTCGGGGATTTGAGCCCGGGTCATCTGTACTCAAATACAGTCCCTCCTCAATGCCCATTTCCTTTTTGTGGCTGCTGCCTGGTTACCAGGCGGTAAGCGTTTATGTTGTTAGTCGTGTTTATGCGTGCGTGCGTAAGTAAGTGAGTAAGACTAACTCCAATCTTCGGTTTGTCTTCGGCTTTTGCTATTCGAAAGAAAATCGGTTTACTCTCGAATGAGTTACGAAGTTTTTATTAGAATATCTAGCGGCAACTGATTGGACAAACCGATAATTACCAGTGTGTTTTCGATACCTTTTCTACAGTTGTCAAATTTTTATTGTCTGCAACAAGAATATTGTGAATTCCCACATGTTTGAAATCCATGAAGGCCGCCATCGGTTTGTACTTGGGTAAAACGAATTATTCTTGTACGGCATCTGGCATCCTAAAACCTCATCCTGGAGCTATACATACAATTCCCATTGCTGAACTAAATTCTTCGTTGGGACACTATAAGTATAACTTTCCTTCGGGGATTACAATACTGATCTTCGAAGCACAATGAATTTCTTTACGGTATTAAATTAAAACAAATATTCAATGCGTTTTGGGCATTGCTTGTTGAGATGAGTTATTTTACAGAGTTTAAACCATTATGGTTCAAGACTCAAGCACAGTAATCTAAGTTTTATGGAGAACTTGTTTGAAAACAGCAAATAGCAAAAACTGTATGTCTATTGAGCACGTAGACAAATTATGCAGGAAACGGGTAGCGAATAATCCCCCTCGAAATTTAATTTTGAATTGTAAACTGCTTTATATTTATCAAGGGTTTTTAGAGATTTTAAATCTTAAAGTGCCCTACGATCAAATTTAAACTTTCCTTTATTGAGATTTTGTTTGAAAGGACTTTAGTAGTAAATCATTTTGCCTTTTTGCCATTTTCAAAAATCTTCTTTCTTTCCAGAGATATTTCAGTTTAAAAAATGGCCGAGATTGCCAGTGATGACGTCATTTACTCAACAAATACTCCACCTTGCATTTCCAGAAGCTTTATCACACTAAGTGTTTGACATATCATAATGAAACTTGGGAAGCTTATTAAGCTTTGACTGCTCTTCTTTGTTACTGTAGCAACAAATTCGGTCCCAATCTCCCTCGACTAAAATTTTGTTTTACATTCTGTTGTATCTACTGCAGTTATTATAGACACCAAATCTATGCTGAAAATGTTTAAAATGGCAGAAGCTGAGATTTTATTTCTGTCATATCTTATAATTTTCTTAGATACTGGGTAAAAATCCAAAAGAACCAAAAAAACGTCTCAGGAGACTGGAAACAAGTTAGTTGCCACAGCAACATGTTTTAAACATTCCAAGGTCCAACACCTTTGGAATTATTTGGTAGACTAGAAATAATCAAAGGTTAGGAAGTGCGGGCGAAAACAGTTTTTGTGCTGACATTTTGATGGAAGCGAAAAGTTCATCGTCTGCGTGGTCAGCCCTCTGGAATACATTAGAAAACAGCAAATGGCAAGTATCAACAAATTGCATTGCGGGTTATTATCCGCAGCGGTCATTGGCGACGATGAGAAGAACTGACAAAGTTATTGAAGAGGGAGGTGCGAACATCGTGTTTGGCAGTGCAGAACAGTGGCTCAGCGATAGATGGAAGAAAGCTCTGCAGTTTGGAAGTTTGCACGGCACCGCAGTCCTAGTTGTAGACGAAGTTCAAACGATGGAAACATGGTGTGGTGCTGTTCGACCTTTTTTTACAACATTTATTCTTTACCGTTTAATTTGGGCCGAATAATGTCTTAAGCTTTGACAATGGAGATTCAAAAGTGAAAGTAAACTTCCGGTGAATGCTGTTCGGCTCAAAAAAATGACGGTTCGACCCCACCTTAGTTTATTTAAATTATGGGGCGGTTGGCGACTGGTTGAATAAATGTATCAGGCGTTATTTTTTCCCCTCCTCCCTTTCCAAAAAAAAAAAAAAAACGCCTGGTTAACTTAAAATTGGCAATTTGAACCTGATAGAAAGAGCTACAGTAGAAATGAACAATTAATCACTTTAAAACTTATAGTTTTTGTTCAAGCTTCAACGGAAATGCGATTATTAGAAGATGAAGTGCAGGCACGGCAAACCATCGTTTTGACGGCGGTGCGGTAATTTTTGCTCTGAAGAGCGTACAAAAATGGATTCAGCATCGCTTTAAGATACCCTGGAAAATACAAAACAATGATTACTTTGTCGCTTAAAAACATCGGCGGGAAAGTATCAAGGCAGAACACAAAAGCCGTTATTCCTCCTGGTGTATAGCACAAAATGAAAGCTACTACAGCAAGTACCAACTTCTTCAAGAGATTTGCTTTCATCTGATCGTCGTCGTTAGACGTTGAAGTTCCACTCAGAATCGTCTTACTGATATAGATTCCGTAGATGATTTTAAAATAGCAATACGAAATTACAATCACAGGCAGAAAAAAGTGAAGTATGATCAGGATATGATTGTAAGGCTTTTCATTGTTTCGTGAGATCCCCGCTTTACACGACATGGTACAAACAGTTTGTCTTTCCTTAAACACTTATCATATTCTGCTAATACAAACACAGAAATAGAAGCAGCCATTGCCAAAGTCCAGATAACAAAGATGGCATATCTTACATTGTGTAAGGTGAGACGAAAGGCAGAACTAGCCATTGCATTTACAAGAGCTTGATAGCGCTCTATCGCTATCAGACTCAGCGTCAAAATGGAGCAAACAAACGCAATTAATGGAATAGACCAACTAATTTTGCATTTGAAGTTTCCGAGAACAGATTCAAGCGAATTCAAATCGTGCACGTGAAATACAGTAACACTAAAAACTGGCCACAAAAGAATCACAAGATCCGACACTGCAAGATTACACAGGAGGACATTTGTAACAGAATGCATCGACGGTGTTCTCTTAACCACGACGAGAATCAGTAAATTGGCAAAAACTCCAACAGCGGAGAATAAGATAAAAACAATTGATGTTATATGCAAGTAACTTTCTTCTCCTTCGCTTTGATACATTTCTTGCAATGTTTTACACGATAAGTTATTGCTTGTGTTTTTCATTCCAGACTCCATTTTGGTTTCTTTTCAATTTCCTTTTGAGTGTATACAACAACTGAAATGCCCTTTTATATTATGAACGAAAGGACACTTCAGCATAAAAAATGCAATGAATATATACAATGAATTAAAGCATATGTTATGCTTTTATTCATTGTATATTTACTTTTTCTTTAAAAAATACACTATTATAAAAAGGTTTTAATTTAAAAAGAACAGCTGCCAAAAGATTTCGCGGTGCTTTTTTAACTGCAGCTGATTAAAGATCCTCTCTTGACGGCTGCTTCCTTCTTTTCTTGGCTGTCTTTTAGATTAACATAGAAAAAAATAAAATAAATAAAGAGAATTCCGAATTTTAAGCTTTCTCTCGTTGTGAATTTTCACAAACACTAATATAGCGATTTAGAAAACAGTTATTTTAAAAAACTTATACCTTAAACAAATGACTTTAAGCATCCTGCTATTTCAAATTTTCTTATACTGTGACGTCGACCGATCTGGCTCGGGAGATTGGGCAACCACTCCCTGGGCGCAAAGACGTTGAATAAAGTATTCATTTATTCATTTATTCATTTATTCATTTATTCATTTATTCATTTATTCATTTATTCATTTATTCATTTATTC
>JAOEHV020187759.1:0-13468 GCA_025447995.2 Isaurus tuberculatus | reverse complement strand
TAGAAGAAACACATTTATGGCTAGTGAATCCTGACCACCTACTAGCCATTTGACTATTAAGTTCAAAAGTTAAGCTCAAGCCCTGAAAATAGCTTTGTCTTTTATCTTGCTGAGTAATCAAAAACACTAATACTAGCACTAACGTTACATAACTAAGATTAACATTATAACACTAACACTGTTAAACCTATATACTAACACACTTTAAACTTACACCTACACTAATACTATTATAATAATGTTAGTGCTTATGATAATAATAATACTGTCTTTGGCTAATTTAACTATGAAGCCACAAGGGCGAGGTCAATTTTACTCGTGGTTACTTATGCTAAAGTTCTTAGTAGTTCAACAATGGAGAGTAGAAAGCATGTCGAACAAAATTTGTAAAAAGCTTATATTTACAACCAGAGTGTACTTGATAAAAATAACTTCGCTTACCTATCGATTGCTATGGCTACCATAGTGTAAACGGAAGTAGAAGTGGTGGCAGTTGAACAGAATGGCACAAACTGGCACATAAACTCACCAAAGATCCAGTTATTCGGAAATATCTCCAATGCCAGGAGCGGTGGTATGTTCATTATAGCAAAAGTGATGTCACACACAGCTAGGTTCACTAGGAATGCATTTGTAACAGTGCGCATGTCACGATTCCGAAGTATCACAATGCAGACAATGCTGTTCCCTTTTGTATCAAAATAATTAGATCTTTTTAGTACGTTACCATTACAATTTGCCACACTAATATACCTTTATCATTCTAATACAATACAAATACAACTAACAGCACTAAAACCAATGAAGTACTAGAACCAATAACAATACCATATATACTTTTATAAAGAAATGCAGATACCAAACTAATACCGATACTATACAAATTCTAATACCAATACCCTAACCAATATATACTAACACTGACACCATTATACCATAAGATAAAGGTACTAATACTAACACCAGTACCAGTACCATAGGGGTACTTCTAATACCAATACCATTCCATTACTAATAATTATGTTATGAAACAATTATTGTGGAAAAATGAACAGTTGAGGTGATTGCAATAGAGAAGTCTGAATAAAGATTCAAGCTTCATTGGAGTTTGAATTAACCCATGACTCTTCTTACCAACTGGGCTATGAAGCAGTTCAGCTTAAAAAGGTCATTTAAACCTAAGGAGGTTTATAACGAATATTGTTTTTCAAACTAAACTTTTTGTTATATACATAGTCTAGATAATTGCCTTGGGGCAGCATCTTGCATCAAAGAAGACTTAAACCAATTCATTCACTTTGTCACGTCTTTTTATCCGGCTTGTAAATTTACTTGGGAACTTTTAAATTTTTGGTACATTTTTAAGCATCAATTCTTATCAAAGAGGATAAGTTGAGCACTGCGTATACTACACAACTTCCAAAGGTACTTTAATTTCTATATTCTTCTTCACACCCAAGTCAAAACCGTTTTGCTAGTTCCTCAGACTCTAAGGCTGTACAGTTCCAATAGAATAACTTTTTGTCCCATTTGTTCATCCTTTCTCACCTATTACTGTCCATCTTCCAACTCTCGATCTGCATATTTCATATCTCCCTAAATATGTGTCCTTAATTTTCTCCTCTTTTTAGTTGCTATGAAGCAGGGCTTATACGCTCGAAACTTCAGTTTCTTTTCATACGCTCGGCAATGAACCCAAACATTTCCACCTACTACCACATGGTTTAACAGTTTTTTTAGATATATACATATATTGAAAAAGCACTTTATAAAGGACTGTTCTTGTATAAGTGGAAAATCAAAGGTGTACCAAACAGTTTAATGAGCATATATTTAGTAAGCAAAGTGTACCCTGACAGACATGAATCTATTTTCTTTTAAAGTGTTCAGAGTTTTTATTAAGAAAACCTAGCTGTTGTTTTTATTTTTCAGTTAATTCAGAGAATACAGACTAACTTCCACAAGTTTATTACCCAATCAGTCTCACCGAGCTTTTATTACTAAGCGTAAAACTGATAATTCAGGAACTATCTAAATGCATCGTTTTTACTCGGACACTTGCTTATTGTTTAGCTGACGCCAAGAGTGTCACTTGAATACTCTTTGAACAACCAATTTCAAGCCTCTTTGACAGAAATTAAATGCATGTTGTTTCGAAATGGGTTGGCCAAGTTTTAAAACTTTTAAATAATTGGAAAACAGCTACAAAGCATCATGGATAGAAAATCGATTGTCATACTACAAGACAATATAATTAAGTTTAATGTTTTCATGACAGTATTTCTGGTTGGGTAGCTTTTTTAGAAACAGATATTTCTCAAGATTGACAGTTTTAATTTGCGTGAAGACCTCAGTGGCGTTTCGAATATTCCTGAGCCTTTCATTTTTTTTTTTTTTTTTTATTTTTTCGGATCCAGCACAAAGCGCTAGGTACAAAAACAAAAGGACTCGTAGTCCCCTATTCGGTTAATGTACCCTTTCGATTTTACTTTAAAGCTCGTGTACTTAGCTCAAAGCTAAAAGAAAAAATAATAAAGAAATAAAATTAATTTCATTTCATTATTATTTTTTCTTTCTTCTGATAAAACCGATGTCTTCATCTGATAACGAAGCTGTTTTGCTTCCTTGGATAACTTTCCCGCATCATAATTTTGGTGTTCCTAAATAACCAACCTTTATAATATGTACTTTATGTCTAAAATGATTTATCATAGATACTGTTTTAAGATACTCACCTACCAACGAGAGAACAAACAAAAGGCAGTATATCAGAGAGAAGACCACTATGCGCTCAGTAGGGGCAATTACGAGATCTTGTTGGAGAGCTCCAAGACATTCTTCAATTTTCGCTGTTGCGTTGGAACCATTTGAACAGTTCGAGGAGAACATGTTTGAAAACAATGCTTTCCTCCACTTTAACTTTAGGGACTAAGTGTTTGTTCTTCTCTATCTTCTCTTTTCCTTTAGCTTTATAGCTTTAGTGTCGCCGCCCGAACTTATTTTCTGGGAATTTCCAACATAATCTTTCTTTATAAGCAGAATATCCTCAAGGCGAGGGAAAGGTCTCCTTTGCTTTTGTCAACGAGTGACTGGCGTATGACCTTGCAACAATTATTCTTTCATTTATAAGTTACAAGGTCACAAACAACATTCTACAAATCATCAAGAATTTTATCACATGCTTTCAGGTTGTTTGTGAGATTAGCCGTACCCGACAGATTTGTGATAACTTTCCGCTTTTCACTACGTAGTTTTTCTGGCGCCACGCTTCCCAATTAGTTTCAAGGATTTTGTTCGATGTTTTTATTTCAAAGTATTATGTGGTAGTTTCCGACTGGCTAAAACTTAGTTACCACGAATGATTGATTTTCAGAACTTTGACTCTTTGAAAATAATAATAAATCTTGATTAAGAAAACTAGGTTACCGGTAGACTTTGTGGCAAAACGTCGAATTGAAATTGTTTATCTCTACCGCGCAAGATGATTATGTTTATCTATCTAACAGAATTTTTTAACTCATGCCGACTGCAGCAGCCCTTATTTTGAAATTTAAATTTTAACTTTTATCATAAAAAGTATTAAAATATTGGTTTGACGTGTAGTGAATCATTCATTTTTCTCGAGGAATGGTTGTAACAGATCAGATTTATTTTTCGTCAGGAAAACTGAATCAACAGAATCAATCATATAACTAAATCAGAAGTAAATCTTACACGAGCTATACGTATCAATCAAAACATTGCAACTGTAGCTTTGGAAAGAGGATTGCCGTTAATAATTACATATTGTATCTATTTTGGAAAACTTTCATTAGCAACAATAAAGCTCTTTGAAAATATGTTTAAAACTTATTAATTTAATGATAGTTTTTTTTAGCGACGATACGTTTTTTTATAGGTTTAGTTATTTAATTTTCGATAAAATTGTCAAAAAGTCGTTGTATCTTTTAAGAAATCTATGAAACTTAGGAATCTTTGCTGTTGCAAATTTATAGTGAAAAAGAGAAGAAGTTCGGAATATGTTTGATTGGTTTTGACAGGTTTAACAAAAATAAACAACATCAAAATTAAAACATCATATGTACGTTGATTAGTGACAAGTTTTCTCTGCTCTTTGAATCGAGATCTCGTTATATGCGAAATAGAAAGAATGTAAAATCAAAAGGATTTTGATTCATCTTCTTGTCAAAACTGAAAAAAGGAAGATACCAGAAAGAGTTTTGAAATTCCTTTCGTAACCGCTGTTTATCCTATGATCTACTTGTCATGAAAAGAAGAAGCGTTCTAGGTGGCTTTATATTTTTCGATTGAATTGTCTTGTTAGGGAAAGATAAAATTAATTAGTGTTGCGGCCAGCTGCGAATATGATAACAATAATATTATGGTAGTTTGTAATACTCTTGTTGTCCTGCCGACCTGTTTTGTTAGATAACCTTTTTTTTTCTTACGCCTTCAATTTTCTTAACCTTTTTTCATGAAAGAAAATGAATTTAACATTTGATGCATTTTATAATTTTTTTTTCATATTCTAGTTTTTCTTGTAAACATTTTCTCATTAATTGCAGAGGTTTCTATCCAATATCCCGACAAATTAGAAAAATAACTATTTTTGAGTTTGCAATCAATATTGTTATATTAAATATGAGCTACTGATCTTTTTTTGCTTAGTTCCGGCAATCATGTCGGTTGGATTGATAATTAGTGTTATATTTGCGGCTTTTATCACCACACAAGCGTTGACGTCATTAATTACTAGGACAGAGGATTTTAGCTGCCTCCATTAAGTGTCAATGACAAAATTGTCAGTTTATTAATTGATGTACTACCAACTATTACCAATAGTCGTGACACGTTTAGCCCAGATGAGAAGGGAGTTTGGAGATATTCATTTCAAAAATAAAGCCTGGTTTTCACTAGTGACGTAAGCACAAGCAAAAACACAAGCGCAAGCACAAGGATCAAAAATTTTCCTTTTTCTTGTGCCTATGCTTGTGCTTGCGTTCACACGTATTCCAAGTGAAAACAAACAGCCGCACAAGCACAATGAAATCTACTACATTTGGCTATGTCTGGCCAATTGTAGCACTCGCTCCAGTTCACCCCACGTCTGAGCATTTCAACAAGATGGCAGAGGCTGCGAAGCCTTGTAACTAGCAAACATTGTGCTTATGCTCGACGTTCGTTTTCACTTGGCAGAATTACCTTATGTTTGCGTTTGTGCTTGCGTCGCTAGTGAAAACCAGGCTTGAGTCATCCTTATAATCGATAAGAAATTGCTCACGTAATAAATCAATATTGGTCTAAAGTCGTTCTTTGTTTGGACCAATCGATATGAGGCTGCCGTTGGATATTTTCTCTATCTTCTTTTTGGAAAAACCTTTTTGGTAGGCGTGGTAATCAACAATATTAATCATGCCAAAGACTGGCTGAAATGACTGAAAAACGATGGGTAGCATCCGCTGACTTTACGGGCTGTTCTTTGTAAACAAACAAATTAACGGTTTTTTTTCGGGAAAGTAACTTTTTTACTACAGATTAGGTGGGTGGGATACCAATTTTATTTTACCAAAAGATCAAGAATGACAAAGAGGCATCACATGTTGTTCGACTCATGAAAAAAATATTTTTATCGCCAACCAAAAACGGTTAAAAGTTGTGCTTTTGAGAGTTTTCAACCCAAACCAGTTTAGCTTGAAATTGTTGTTCCTAACAGAAAACTACGTTTACAGTCTGTTATTTCTTTTTAATTATTTTATTTTTATCATAGGCCGGCATGATGAAAATTGGTGAACAAGTATATTACATAGAACCTGTATTAAATCATACGCTTATAAAGGAGAAAGGTTTCCCTCAAAGGTCTGGCAAACCACACATTGTTTATAAGGAGAACGCTCCGTTAAGCGGTGATACAGTTGATGAATTCTCTGAAGAGTGGTGGGATTCAGAAAAGTATCCTGCTGCAGTGATGGCAAAATCTTCCAAATTATCAGGTAATGCTAAATATTGCAACCGAAATCTTTTCATTTGAATTTAATGGAAATTGAAGTGAGCAAAGTGTAATCTCGTTTGATATCAGATGCGTGACAAATCGAGTGAAAACTCAGCGCTTTTCCGGCCAAGGAATTAAAGGCTCAGTATCACCTAATTACCAGAATGCTCGATTCTCCAGTAGCGCGGGCGCGTAGCACAAAATAGACCCCGTTTAAACGATCCAACATCTCACCCAATATTCACCTAACAATTTTTTTTTAAATGTTGGGCGCACAAATGCAGAGGTGTTGAAACGACCCATAATTTCTCAGACTTCAGACTTTTATTTATAATAACATTTCTGTTTTTTGATTGCGTTTTCAAAAGGCCAGGGAAAAAGATTAGGGTCTGGCTTGGCTAGTATAATTTCCATAATCACTGAAAGAACTCAGACTTTTTTATTTTATCTTCCTTGGTCATTCACCATATCTCAGTGCCATACAGAAAAACACTTACCAACTATGACCTGATCAACGGCTCCTTCGTTTTGTTTCTAAGCAAATCTACTCTTTCAGATCAAGATATTGAACTCAGACAACGCCTATCCCTTATTGTTCTACTAGCGTTCTGTTCTGTGCAAAAAAAAAAAAAAAATGATGCTTGTTCCTTATAGTAGACAAAACTGTCGACCTCATCAATTTTTCATAAACTAGGTGAATGAACAGACAAATACCCAAATACCTTAACTGAAAATTTCCCAGCTGACCTCAGTGAGCTAATAAAATACTTAAATACTAATAGTAAATGGTTTTTTCATTTACACCATAAAATTTAAATGCTGAAAATTGAAACAAAACCTGTTTTGGTAAAGAGACATTCACCTACGGATAGAATACCGATTATCAACAGATACATGACACATACCAAACCAACACAAAATAAGGTTTCGAACACTGAAATTTTACCTGTGTAACTGTTTTCTATATTAGAGTCTCTTTTTCTGTGGATTTTTTAACTTAACTACACGATGATTTATTCTTTTTATCATTCAAGTTATTTCCTGACCAAAAAGATCACCGACTCATTTTGTAAAGTAAAACCCGACAGAGACAAATTATTTTAATATTATTGAACTGTCCGTCCACAGAACGCAAAGAAGCAAAAAGTAGGAAGAAACGACAAACTAGCTATGACTCTTATGTCAGGTTTTACAACTTTGCCAGGCGACCAGTTAAGGTGAGAACAAAAATTAGCAAGCAAAATTAATCTACAAAATTTACAATGTCTGATATTTTGATCTGTGATTAGTTTGGTAATTTTTCAGTAACATAGATGGGAACGTTAATAAAGATACCATACAAAAGGTTTGACCTTATCAAAGGGTAAAACACTACTGACAACAGAAAAAATAATAAAAATAAAAAAACAATATGGTGATAAAATATGGAAATTGTGTAAAAAAGGTTGCTAAAAGTGGTCAGCTTCACTTCGTTACTTGGAACTTTTTCGAAGTTTTCTTCACACATAATGATATGTGACGAAAGTAATACCAACAACTGGTAATCGGACGCAAAGGCATGCATGTTTATAGAGGAGTTTGGAGGAGCCGGAAATAATTTTTACCTTCCGGGTCCTTTGAACCAACGTTTTATTGGTCGTAACACCAAGTGCAGCCACTATTTTTGAGGACAAGGTTCAAACTCATTTTAAATTTTCCTGAGCTACTGGCTCACCAAGATAAATAATTACATTAACAAAAGACCGGCACCGCAAATTATTTGCTGCGTTGATGAAATTTGTGGGAACATATCAGATCAATCTCTTAACTGTGCCAAGGCACTGACATAAATCATGACAGCGGTATGATTGATAGTGAGAGAACAGTAATAGTGAGAGAACAGTAATAGTAAGAGTGGCAATGCTCGTCAAAAGTACGTTATAATACAGTTAGGACAAGTTATCATATATACAAAAAGCTGAAATAAGAAAAAGGCAAATCGCTCATTGTAAAGCACTATAAGCGAATCTTCGTTTACCTTTATTTGTCACGTCACTACTGAGGTTACAAAAAAATTCTGAATTTACTTAATGCCCGCGAAATAGACTCAAGCATTTCATCACTGTGTTTGCTTGGCAATACTTCACAAAGTTCTACGTCTAACGTTGTTTGCTAATGAGGACGACATTATAGTAATGATCACTTACACCCTACAGGCATCTTAATGTTGCATATACAACAATTATACCACAGCCATTGGGAGTTCATACCTTAAAAGTTACCAAGGTTTTTTTATGCACTTTTACTTTAACTTTAGCTATACAAGCTTTCATCTGCTTTTGTACTTTTCGATAAAAATGTTCCCTTACCCTGTTTATTTTAACCTTTTCTGTTGTCTAAACGTCCTCAGGTTTATTACATGCGAAACGGAAAACCAAAATTTTTCACTCGGCTAGGAATAAGAAGATTCTTAAATGTGAACACATACACGGGCGTCAAATGGCTTGTGATGGATGAGCAAAGCGGAAAACAGATGCACATCAACAAAACTAAGTATTTTGTTACGACGAAGACGAGCCGCTACAAACGACATAAGCTGTACATCACGATACCAAGTAAGAGAATATTAGCCTTGAAATTCAGTTTTAGGTGGCGTTTGCATGAAGTAAAGTTTTTCTCGATTAAAGACACTTCCCTTTTAACCACGATCTCAACAATCCTGCTATACGTGTGGAGGGATGAAGGTGTTTGTGTATTCTCTCTAGGAGGGATGAAAAAGTATCCCTTTTTACCTGAGAAAAGTTTCGGAATATGTTTCATGGAGGATGGATGAAAGGTTCAAATCTTCCCCCCCCCCCCTGCCTCCAATATCCTCCCTTCCTCTCTCTCAATCTTCTAATGGAGATGTTCCTTCTAGAAGATACGAAGATAACTTGTGCTTCTATACTTTCCAGCTTTGTTCCTTCTTGAAGGAATTGAAACCATTCCCCTTTTACAGCATGGGTATAGCGAGGTACGGGTCTCTGTCCTAATAGGAGAGTCACAACTTTTTTCACCTTATTTGAGGCTTATTAGTGCTAATCAACCAAACTTAATTCGTTTAACGCGTAATTAAATGAAACTAATTGAATATTTCTAAGTTATTTTTATCACTGTAAAGAGTATATGAGCATGACGAAAGTTTTCTGCTTTTGACAATGAGCAAGATAGTTATTAGCCTTGCTTCCTTCACTATGGGACACATTCAATATTTTCAAAACCGTAAATTGTTGTACTAAACATTTTGATTACGCCACAAAGTCCTATTAAATGTTTGTTTAACAGCTAACTATATTATCTTAAAAAAGGGAATAACTTCTAACAAAGGAACGATAGTTTATATATCGTACTAACATGAAACAATAAATTTGTAGTTCTAATAGTATTGACCTAATTTTGAAAACAAAGCAACTAAAAATATCAAATACAACAAAAGATAAAATATTCAGTATATATGCAAGACCGTAAATTTTTCTCTAATACACTTTAGTTCAAATTGTATTTTTCCCCTCTTTCTTAGATTTTATTTCATCTGCTTTCTCCTTCATTCTATGACTCCATTATCCGAGTTAATCACAATGTACGTCGTTAGCTCCCTCTTCCACACCCCCCTGTCCCTTATCTTCTGTTAAGTGATTATCCCCGTTTCATCAACTGCTCGTCGTATTGTTTTTTTTGTACCTTTGCTCTATTAAACTGTCGTCATACGTTTTTGTTCTTATCCCTATGAAAGTTAGTATGTTTGCCCTTGTCCTCATGATTAATCGTTTTCCATTCACATTTTTTATAATCTTCAAGAAAACATCCATAGCTATAATACTTTCAGCCTTGTGAGATAATTGTCAAACTGAAAAGCCATTAGTCTACTAGTCTCTTAGATAATTGTATTAATGATCCGAGTAAATATTTTTTCATAATGCTTTGCTGCTTTCTAACGTTACAGTTGGATGTATATTTTACAAATATTAATGAAGACTTTTGAAAGAATAGTCATTAAAGCTATGTTCATTCAGTTCTCTGTGGCTTTTACGAAATGACATGGCCCAGTCGTTTGGTTTTGTTTAGTCGTCTGCTCGCCACCCAGCTATTTTTACGTTATAAACACTGAATTGGCAATATGGTATAAACGTGTCCGGACAGTTTTAGCACGCCGAGAATTGTCTCATAGTTATTTTGTTTAGGTCGAAACGAAAAACCTCGAAAACGTATGTACCGGCTTGGAGTTGTCTCTTACTGCACTAAAAACGCTGTTGGGCGCAAAAGATGATTTGCCTTTAGTTTTTCAATACAATTGTCAAGGAAACTAACAATGCACAACGTTACCATTCCTTAGTTCTTATCAAATTAACTCTCTGATCATGGTGTAAGGAGCTGACGTCTTGTGTGTTAGCCTCAGTTCGCCAGAGAAATATTCAACTTGCTTTTCCATCCCCTAATCAAGCATTCTTGAAGCTTTATAAAGACAAACGCACAAAACATCAAGTTTGTCAACTTTTTGACACGTTTAGTTTACTGCTTCATAAAAATTAAATTAACTTTTTTCCCTTCTAATAAAGAGGGTGAAGTTTTCCCCGAATACATACCTCCTAGAAGCCCTGACACTCGCATAGAATTTAAAAACCCTTCAGCAAGGTTCGTACAGGTAAGTCCTCGTTCTTTCAGATTTCTCTGACATAAAACTAGCGCTTGCATGAAGTAAACTAGCTAGGGTATTGCGCATGCCTCTTTTAAACGCTGCTGCATGCATTTGTTTAGTTTAAATAATTTTAGGTGCGGCGTTCATTCCAAATACCAAAATAAAGAAAAAGTTGCTAAAGTTTTTTTTAGTAGCATTGGAAGAAAATCACTTGAATGTAGTTGTAATTGGAAAAGGTAAACAACGGAACTTTATCTTGGCCTACCCGAAAGACTTGTGCGTTGCATCAAAATTTACGATCAAGCAAAAATACTACACGAAGAACTAAGCCAATGGCTGAAAGAAATGTTTTAATTTATCTTCATATATCAAAGATTTTGCGGAAAGAAAACAAGTTAAATTGCTCAGAAACAAGTATTTTTGTTTTTCTCGACAAAAAACTACCTTAATGCCACCATTAACGGTCCTTTGTTGAAGGTTTTTTCGACATTTCTCAAATGTGTTTATTTTTTTTCACTCAAAGTGTGGCAATTCTCTGATTATTGGTAGTAAGAAAGATAAATCATCGCCGTTTGCAATTAATACTAACCCCAGGCCTAACGGAGTTAGTCACTAAAGCCAATAAAAAATTGGTGTTACTCATTTCAGAATGTATAACCAAATTAGAGGAAAGTATAGAAAAGCCATATATCCATTATTTCCGCAGTTTTGGTCACATGTTGCATAATGTTTGAATGATAATCGAAAGGTGAAAATAATGTTGAAACTACAGGATCGCAGTCCGCCAAGTTTGATAAACTTTCCGTTAACTTTAACACCAACCCTATTTATTTATTTATTTGGAATCATGAACCAATGCTTTTTCGACATTAATTTTGAGCTGAATTGACTGGAGGACTCTATCAATCCATTTTCAAATGCATTTTTTTGTGTGTGTGTAATCCTTGCCATCTTGCTTTTGCTGCAATTTACGTGGACTGGTAAAATTTTATAGAAAATGAAGCGAATGAAAACAATTAGAACAAGTTAAACGTGTATATATGTGCTTTAGAGAAGATGGCACAAACAGAACACTGTTGAAAATTTTATCAAGACTATTTTCATTCCTTCACTTATTTGTCATGATTCCTGTAATTTTGTTTTGCCTTTTATGACTTATAAAACCAAGTTCCAACCTGTATCGTTTTACCATCGTTGCTTTCTTTAATGTCATCTTTAAAAACAAACATTTCTTACTCTTTGAAGCAACGTTTCATTTCCTCAAGAATAATACTAGGAATCTGATTGGTTCATAAGATATTTATATCCGTCATTTTCATTGGTCACTACTGCTTTACAGCGAAGTTAAATTTTGTCTTTTTATTGACGCTTTGATTTGTTTTTTGTTTATGGTTATCTAATTCCAAAAGAAAGACAGGCAATGCCAAATCAAAGAAAGCAAGAAATATTGTATTATAGAGTAAGAGGACAAACATGCATTTAAAATAGTGGAAAAACGCTTATTTTCCATTTCCAGATTTAAACAAATTTATCTTTTACTAGATTTTCTATACGGACACAGATAACACGACCCACAAATTTAAAGTTATTGGACCATTAGACAAGATGTCCGTTAATACATATAAAGATCATCGATGGACAGCACAGGACTATGACACCTTTCAACCACTACTACTAAACCACAAGCCCCATTTCCAAGGAACAGCACAAACAGACCCAATTGAAGTGGTCATATCAATACCAGGTTAGCTCAAAACGAGTTAATCGGGTTCTGAGTTCAAAAATGAGAGATCCCCTGAGCTCGCTGCATTTAATGTATAATTGCCGATTAATTTTCATCAACCCCAATTCCAAAGCTCTGAACGTCTATGACCGTTACTATATGAAAAGTCGAGGACTTCCTGTTTTTTTCCTTTTTTACTGATCTGTACTATATGCGTGCTTTTTATTTAGGAACAATATTTTCCCTTATATCTTTTTGGCGGAACTCTTACCCATTTCTTTTCTATTGCATAGCGCTGTTTTGTTCAAAAGGATGACAGTTACTTTTACTATAATTATTACTCATCGAGAAATCTTTTTCTAGTTTTTCTAATCAATTTTTTGAAATAGAAATTTTATCATAGGAATTGGCAATTTATCCTCTTAGTAATTAATTCATATAAAAAGGTAGCATTGTGAGCAAATTTGTTGCAAATATCCATAGCTAAAGCAGTTTGGTAAATTTCTTGGTTTGAAATCAGAATCCGTGCAATTTAATTGGCTAACCCAAAGAGTATTGATGAGCGTCATAATTGCGTTGACTTTTATGGGTTTTGAGCGAGTTAGCATAATACACAAACCTTAGGGGTTGTTTTATTCTATCGAATCAATGCCTTTTATTTTCTTTGCAAACTTTAAATCGTTTGATAAGTCTTATGTTGCCTTCAACTTTGAGCACCAATCAAAGCATTCTTATCTATAGAAAAATTATCGTTTTTACTTCTGCAACTTCGCGCTTACCGTCTTTTGTTATTTTAATTACCATTAATAGTAGTTTTCATTCTAATGGTCACCGTGATAGCTGTTGTTTCCATCCCCCTTAATCCATGCCAATATCATCATCATCATCATCATCCATCAACTTTAACTCTTGGGTTTACTTTTACTATCATTTTTAACCCTTAATCCTTATGATTACTTACGAACACTTGCCATTACTATTACCAACACCATTAACCCTTACCCTTTACTATTACCATCACCCTTAACACTTGCCATTACTATTACCAACACCATTAACCCTTACCCTTTACTATTACCATCACCCTTAACACTTGCCATTA
>JAOEHV020187664.1:0-13469 GCA_025447995.2 Isaurus tuberculatus | reverse complement strand
TTGTTAACTCACACGTCTGTTGTGGGGATATATATTTTATGAATAAAGACTTTTATTATTATTATTATTATTATTATGTAGAGTATAATTGCCTGACTCTAAAGATTGAAGCTTTATCACTAATTGCTGATCCTTGTTGTACATGATTAACTTTTCTTTGTCATTCTGTAGCAAGAATGGACTATATTAAATTCTGCTCGTTATGAAATAGATGAATTTCTATCAATTTAAATTGTTTTCAAATAATCTAATATTCAATTCTCTTTGCAGGATTAAGATAATTAAAAGGGGAAGTGATTTTAACAAATTACAAATTATCAATGTCACTGCAAATGAGTTCACCACAGCAGTGCTGACTACTCAAAGTGAGACAACAGCAGAACAGCCTGCCACTTTTGTGAATACCACCCATAGTGAAAACGTTTCTATTCACAACACAACAGTTCCACTGTCGAAAAGGAGGAGAAGAAGAGATGTGTCAAATAAAGATGATTATTTACCGTTACTTGAAAAAATTTTAAATGAAACTTTTTTTTATTCAAAGGTAAGATTAAACTGTTGCCACATGGTTTATTCTGTTAGTTTTGCAATTGAAGAATAGGAAGATAAAGCCATAACAACAGTGTTGACCAATTTCTTAGTTTTACTTAGAACTGATAGAAATTAAGAACAGGAGAATTGAAGGAAAAAGAATTAGAAACGCTAAATACACCAGGCTATTGGAGCATTAAGTAAGGTGGTTAATGTGGCACGTTTTCTGTGTCAAAAATCAGAAAAGCAATTCTTCCATTCAATTGTTCTGTTCTGTTTTTGTTACAATTCTTTGCTTACTTCTTGGATTCAAAGGCCTTTGTTGCGGCCTGCCAAGAGGGGTTCTGATGTCCCTTTGTCGCTCATTTTCCAGCCCATCTGTCAAGTATTTGGCTAGAGACAAATGTCACTGTCGCTTTTTTCGCTAAAAATAAGAATACAAATGTTCACTAAACGTGGTTAATTTTTGCGTCCTGTAATGCTGTTTAATTATTAAGCTATACAAAGCGTTAGTACTATCGGTTTTGTTGTACGGTTCGGAGACCTGGAAAATGAACAAGGGAGATGATAAGGCAATAGATATTTTCCACCATAAATGTTTGAGAAGAATTCTGAAGATTAATTGGCAAGACCATATCAGCAATGAAGAGGTGCTTAGAAGAGCAAAAATGGAACCATTGAGCAGAGAAGTTAAAAAACGGAGATGGAAGATGATTGGTCACGTTTTGAGGCAAGATTGGGAGAGTAATTGTAGCATTGCAATGAGTTGGGCACCAGAAGGACGAAAAAAGCGAGGAAGGCCAAAGACCACATGGAGACAGACGGTAGAGCAATAGAGAAACAAGATGGGGTGGAGGTCATGGGACGAGGCACGGATCAAAGCGACAGACGGGAGAGAGTGGAAGAACCTTGTGATGGCCCTATGTGCCACCTAGGCATTAAAAGGATCCGATGATGATGAATGTTGTTTAATTTAAAGAGTAGGCACCCATAAAAACTTCCTTATTTTTAATAGAAGATCAACCACTTTAGTTTCTAACAACTCTAATGACTAGAGTGTAACATAAATAACCGAAATGACCTCAGAAATCGCTAAAGTAACACCAACTGAAGAGAAGATTTAGAGTTAGCTGGCCTGGGTCGGTGCATGTCGCTGTCGAAATAACAAAGTGAAAGATGTCGCTTTGTCAATATTAAAAATGGATTGTCACTGCAGTTGCAAATTATGGCTTTTTTCTGTCACCTGTTGGTGTTCTTGAACAAGATTGTCGCTACATTTTTTGCAGTTTTGGAGCGATGTCACTTGTCGCCAAAACCCCTTGGAGGGCCTCTTTGTTCAGTTAAATTATGCATACCCTGGAACAAAAATTGAATTCTTCAATTCAAATTGACTGTAATTTTTTAGTCAAAGTGTGAATATTGCTAAGGTCACCAAGTTTATATACACTAAGGAGTTTGGATTATCATTTTTAGTTTCAGATACACATGAAAAACGAAGTTGAAGAAGGACTTTACAACCTCTATTTTCATAATTGTCATAATTTTGACACAAACAAAATGCCAGTGTCTGTAACAATGGAGGTTTGTTTAACTTTTTATCTTGTACTGTAAATGAATATGAAGTTATATTGTGTTAATGATAAAAACTTTAAGTTTCTTGACATCACATTTGAAAGAAACTTTTATAGTTTTGGATACTTTACCATCTAAATATTATCTGAGCACACTAATGTTTTAATTGTCATTGATTAATTTTAAAAATTATAATATAATTATATATTAGATAGTTTTTACAAAGTACCTTCAATTATTATGAGTGTAACAATTATGGGAAGAGTTCCTATTTAAGATACAATATAGGAACTCAACAGATTCATAATTATAAAATGTTTAATGATGTTAAATGTTGATTGTAATTCTTATCATTATCATAAGTAGAGTAAGGAGCTAGTGTTTTAAATATTAGGGAGCTTAAGCAAGGACTATGAAGATGGCCACGAGAATGCCATGAAACAATAGTTTTAATGAACAAAAACAGTGGCTCTGCACGTCCCACATGTGAGTTTTACAATTTGGTACATTTCTTAGCCATTCTTGACCTGACATTGACGTGAATTGGGCAAACTTGAGGTTTTGAGGAGGACGCGAGCACCTGATGATGAATTTTTAATTTTCTTAAAGAACCTCACAGTTCATACCAATTTCATTTGTTCAATGTTGATACACACTTTCTATGCCGAACGACTTGGAATAGTTGTGATATTATTACAATAACGAGGAATAATATTTTTTGATAACGTTCTTGTAGCCGTCATTGTTGTCCTTGCTCAAGGTTTCTATTAGTCATTCAGGGCAACTTAAATGGAAGCTTTTCACATATTTTGTGATCAAAACATTTTAACCTAATTATCATGGTATCCCTTTATCCTCTGGCAGAGCAAAGACATATATTTTAACTTAGTTTTAGCATCCCACTAAATTGTGGTTGCAGCATTAGAGTTTTACCCAAAGAAATGCATATTTCAGAATCTTGAGATAATTTAATCAACTAGGAGCTCTATCAAGACAGAGGTCTACAAGATATCTCAAAAAACTAATTGGAAGTTTTATTGATTAATTTTATTTAATAATTAAAACCCCAGTAATTTAGAAGAATAATGTCATTGTTTCATTGTGATGATGAGTTAAATTAATCATAATTATTCTTGTTTTCTAAATCTCCACTGAACATGGCTTCAGTACGCACCCAGGTTTATAATGTGTGGTACTTATCGACCCTCTGAAAGCTCAGACCTGGAAATGGTTTTAAAAGATTTTATGAAAAATAATTAATATCTTTTTTTGTTTCAACTCATTCTAGGTGGACATTACAGAGCAGAATGGAAATGAGTTTTTGTCTGCTGGGGAGGTTAGTTTCTAGTACTTGGAAAGGAATAATTGCTTTGTTCATCCAAAGACACGTAATAAAGAAACAAACTGCCTGTCTTAGATCTTACTCAACTTACAAGAATGTATCTAGGCCAATAATAAAAAAATGTGTATGGTTTGAGTTACTCAACTTTCCCTTTAGTTAGTAGTTTTTGCACACAGGCCTTAGAATTTTTCCCTCAAACTTAATCTATAGGTTTTATTTTTGAGATTTCTTGAAATTTTATGTTAATCTGGCTAAAACTTCAAACCATTCGATAAACCTCAGATGTTTTTTTTTATATCTTAACAGTTAGTTACAGAGGTTGGAAATTACTTTGATTGCTTTTGTTCACTTCAAGCTTTCAAAAATATTTCATAATGTATCCACTAAGAAAAACTAGAAAGTCAAGATAAGATTGCTTTGAGTCATCTTGTCTGACTTGGCCTCTTATGATTTATTTAATTAGACAAATGAGCACTGTCTTATAAAAACTTGATAAAATTTTAACCTTTAAGCATTAAAGCTATGTTTTGGTGATGCCCAGTGTTAAAAATAGTACATTTATTTTAGTGATTTCTGGGATTGCTAGAAAAAAGTTTTTACAAAATGAAAAATATTTTACTTAATTTCTAACACCCCTATTTCCTTTAACCAATAAATTATTATAACCTCGAACCACACATATATTCTTACTTGGGATTGTATTGATCAGTAATTTTTTCTTCAGTAATCTATAGTCACTGTCTGTAAATTCTGGTTTTGATATAAAGATTTGAAATTATTGCCAGTAACGGTCATAAAAAATTGGTTGCTGTGTTATTAGTATTTTAATGGTGTGTATAATCCAGTTAGGTATATTAACATGATGAAATTATACTTTAATGGTTAATTATAAATTAAAACTCTGTACTAAACTTTAATATTAAATCACCATGAAATTATTTTTCTATGTAAATTTGTACCAATGTGTTAATAATTTTTCTCTCATATTTTAAGGAACCTCTCCCTTACCTATTTGGTGTTATGGGTGCAATGTTTTTTCTCACTGCTTTCTTCTGGTTGTACATCTTGAGAAAAAACAAGTAAGTTTAAGTTTGACATTACTTAGCTAATGACAAATAAGCAGTACCAAATGCCAATTACTCAACCAGAATAGTAAAACTTAGGTATTTGTAGTCTTTGACTTTTATCAATATGATATCCTAATTAAGAAGTTTAAAAAAATAACAAAAACAGGTATTAAAAGACAGGCTGGTGCAAAGACCGAAGATTGTTTTAGGGGAGTCAGGTTGGCGTAGTGGTAACCAATCGTGCCTCTCACCTCTACGACCCGGGTTTGACTCCTGGGCTAGGCATGTGGGCTGAGATTTGTTGATCTCAATCTGACTCTGAGGGTTTTTCTCCAGGTACTCCGGTTTTCCTCCCTCAGCAAAATTGACTCACAGCTGATTAAATCTGGCTGTGGTGCTGTGCTCTTAGGTTATGTATGGATGGTGCTCTAGGGCCGAGCACCTACATGGCAGCACAGCTTCTTCGTTCTGACCTCGTTGAGCTGCGTCCTTGGCTATTCAGCCTCAGGCTGCGAGAGAGGGCGATTGGCAAACAACCCCGTTTATGTTGCCTTAGCAACCAGTTTTGCAGAATATACTTGTAGCAGTAAGGGCTTTAGTGTATTTTGGTTAAAAGATCTATCTCTGTGATAAATTTAATGAAAGTTCAAATGAGAGGCATAACTATGATCACATAGGGCCATTATTTTATTTTAAATAACCTTTATAAAAAATGGTTTTTAGCAGGTTCATTCTAAGTTCATCCAATATGTAACTTAAAGGTGTGACTGTGTACCAAGTATTGTGATGAAGTTTGTATAACTGAAGTTATTTCCAATCATTAAGTGGTAAATTGTTTAGTGAGCTTATTACTGCTGAAAGGTGTATTAAAACAAAGAAAATGAGAAACCAGAAAAACTAAAGCTTTAATAAGAGTGGAACCAAGATTTGGTTTATGAAAAGGCAAGCTTTTGGAAATTTGGTTATGTTCTTTTTTATCCTTTATAAATTTTGTTAGCTGTATTACTGTACAGTAGCAGGGCTTTCAATAAGAATCAGGGTAGGTGGCAAAACTGGAAAAGTAGGCGACTATAAGGATCAACTCGCAAAAAATTTCAAGGTTATTCAGAACCACAGTACGGATTGTCATGAATGATCACATATAACAGCTGCTAGATTAATTCGAGATAAATGCATTTTTTTTTTGTTTTTAATGTTTAAATCTTGTCAAATTGGAAAGATACATGCTCACTGTGAATGTTTCTCAAATTATTTTTAAATCACATGGATATTTTTTCCGTCAAAGTAGGTGGTGGATTTAAATGAAATAGTTAAGAATGTAGCTGCCTGCCGGCTCTTACTGAAAACCCTGCTGTAGTTGTAAGTTTCATCACTGATGTAGTTTTTTTCCCTGATAGAGAGTACACATTCAAGGTCCATTATATGATGTTTGTTTTGGTGCTGCTGAAAGCATTTGATAACATGTTCCAAGCAGTAAGTTATTAAGATTTTACTCGCTACCATGTAAATGCCATAATAAGTCACCCTTCTGTATTAATTGTCTTGTTTTGAGCTCCAAGTATTAAATTAAGCATTCTTCAGTAACAAGGCCCCCTATCCATTCCCCTAAATGAAGATTGAAGATGCTACAACAGAAGTTAAATTGTTTCAAAGCTCTTTTCTATACTCAAAATAACTAACCTCAAATTTAATTTATTTTATCTTTTTTTCAACTGCAATCATTTGATGAGACATTTATGTAACCAAACTACTCTACACATGAGTTGTTTTACCATTTCAGGCTGGTCTTAAAATTAAATCAAGCACAATATTACCTTAGCAACAAACAGTTGAACCAATCAGAGTTCAATTGATTGCAATGAATGTTTTTTTTTTCGCTCTCAGGACTCAATCTCTTGAAATTGAAGTAGATAAAGATGTTTTAAAGATGCTTTTTATTCCATACTGTACAGTGTGGCCTGAAGATTATGGTTCATCCTCGGTGTAAGAACCTGTGAATTACACGAGTGACGTAGAACAAAGAAAACAATGAAGTCAAAACACTAGACAACGAACATAGTAGTGACAAAACAAAGAAAACCTTCACAGGTTCTTAAACCAAGGTAAACCCAAAATTATCTTCAAACACAGTTTTGGCTGGATTGTTGAATTCTTTTAATAGTAAGCCTTAACTAAAGTTTTCAAGATTACATTCAATTGATATCAATAAAAAAAAATGGGCCAGTAGCATTAGTCTGGTCAATCAGAAAGTCTGGGTAATTGGGATCTGTATAAATAAGTAATTTTTTGAATATCCATATGGTCATGAAGTGTGATAGCACTATAATCAATCAGTTATTATGGCACTAGTTTTGAGAACATTTTTGTGTCATTCAGTTTGTAATGTAGCGGGACTTTTTTTACAGGTTGATTTCCATTTTATCAATAAAGAGGGAACCCCTATGAAAACCTGGGCAGTACTGTACTATATTGCACATCTGTAAGTATCATTTGCATCACTTTTTGTCATAGATTTGGATTTTCGTACACTCTTATTTTTTCAGTACTTTCATTAATCTCCATTAATACGTAATTGTGTCCCCTAAATCCTGAAAAGATCTCATCTATTTTTTTCAAGTGGGCCACATCAGAATCCTCAATCTATCATGACCAAGAATTAAAGAAGCTAGTGCAAAAACAATGAGTTTCAGTTTTTTGATCAAAACCGAAATTCTCTTAGTCACTTTAAAGATAAAACAGCAAAACCTTTGGAGAATTTAAAAGCAAATCTGAAACAACTTACATTGTTTTTGTATTTACATCAATTGCTTTTGCATTTATTTGATGCAAACATAAAATTTACTTCATGTGTAAAGTCATCACTTTCTAGTAAAATAATTGAAGTTCTGATAACAGAAGTCAGTTACAGAGTTTTAAGTAAGTTCTTAAGCGTAAAACATTTAGAAATTTGCACTTTCTTAGTTTGCCACAAAATGAAATCTTGTTTAAGATTTTATTTTTATTGAAGTTTTGTTAAAATTATTTCTGTATATTTGGTCGAAAAAAGGCTGGTGGCAGGGCCAGCCTGAATGTTTAGCAAGTTGTGACAAGAACTTATGGAGTATCCAGTGTGTGATACTCTTACTATTGTTATTGTTTCAGGTTGAAAGGTGCTCTGCTCTTCACAACAATAGTGCTGATTGGAACAGGGTTCTTCTTCATTAAACACGTTCTTTCTAAGAAAGAGAAGAAAATATTTCTTATAGTCATTCCACTTCAGGTATTGAATTTCCTCATATCCAGGTGGTTTTCTTGTTGAATGATTACCTTGGTTTGTGTTTGTTTTTAATCCTATTATTCTTCTGCTTACTCAAGTTCAACTTTTTTTAACACTTTCTATGCTTTCAATCAGTCAATCATGCCCATATTTAAGTGGCTGCAAGTTTTGATACTAGCACATAATTAAATGTACTACCTGACTCAGGGTGCGAAATAAAACAAATTTTTCAGCCGGCCCAGTCAAAAAAACTTAACTGGCCTAAAATTATTTTTAGCTGACCAAAGGAGAAAGTAACCAGCCCACATCAAATAACAAAAGCAGTATTTTTTTTACAAGATGATGCACTTGGTGACAATTGAGTTGCACTTTTCATAGTAGTAGAAACTTTTGGAAACTTTTGAAGAATAAACTTCATTTTGACTTTTTGCATTAATTCCTGTAGAAGTTGTGGCTGTGTACGCATTTTCAGTTTGAAGACTGCTTGACCTATTGGCTTGTCATAAGAGAAACTTTATCACAATGTTATTTTAAACATGTTTCCGCTTTAGACAGAAGGACTGCACATTTGCAGCCACATACGTGCTGCATATCCAAACATTTTGTGCAACAATAGTGAGAACTAAAGTTTATCATTGCTTTGGATTCTATTTCAAGTGTTCCCAAACTGACTAGGCTGAGTTGTGTGAAAATTGATCTTTATTTCCATGCATAGTGATTGAGAATCAAAATGTTAAAACATATTAAGTGCTTAAATGTTTGTCAAGGATATTAACTGGGCCTAAAGGGCCAGCTAAGTGTATTTTTTAGACATTTTTACTGGCCCAGAATCAAAATGGCCAGCCAAAGGCAGCTAATCGATGTTAACTTCGCACCCTGTGACTTGTAATTATTATTTAAGCAGTGTCCCACTAGTATTACGGTTTCACTTTTTCCAATTATTATCTAAGCCATTAGCGTTAGAAAGGGATACTTTGTCGAAATTTCAAAATCTCCCATCCTGGTACAGAATAGCATTGATATTTGCATAAATAACTCACTATTTAACCTTGTGAAAACTCTGGTAAAGAATGGAATAATTTAGAGACAAAGGCACGTGATCACAATTTTTGCCATTATTATATTTTGATCATTGATTAGAGTTTTTAATGAATAGTAATTTAATGCAATTTTACAGTCATTTGACTCATATCAAAATAAGCATAACAAAGAAACAAATGAATGCAAATCACACACTGACACAACACTTAATCTTTTTTGTTACTCGTGGTACCACGAGTCAAGTTTTGGGCTCCATTTCTTTTTCTTTTTTCTTTTTTTTTCATGTCGCGATTAGCGATTCGGTCCAGTGACTGCCATATTTGGGATTTGTCCCCGATCGCACGCAGTTAATGGCTTCAAGGGTTAAAATAATTGAATGCAACCGCTCGTACCACGAGTAAAGGCTTAATGAGCCTCTTGTTATATTATAACTTGTGTTTGATTTTTTATATTGATTTAATTTATTAAGATTAATCTTGTTGTTTCTTTTGATCTGAAAAAACTTTTAAAGTTATTCTTTTTTGATCTTCTGAATTTTCTCTTTTCTGTTGCATTTTTCCTTTTCCTTTTTCTTTTTTTCTCTAATTTCATTTTCCTTTTTTATTCTTCTGGTATTCATTGCTTTATCCTTCATCAGTGTTTCTCTGATCTTTTTTGTTGTTGAACTTTCCTTTACTTTCTGATGTATCTGACTTGCCTAAATTGACTGTTCAGTTTAACCAGTGATTGATATTGAATAAGTTGCTATCAATGTGCTCATCAATGCTAATGTTTTTAATAGATACTTGCAAACACAGCTCAAATTGTTATGGAATCAACAGAAGCTGCAGATAAAAAATATGCAACTTGGATATCCTTAAATTACGCAAATTTTAGCGAACAAAATAATATCATACAGGAAGGTATAATTCATTCCGACAATCAAACAGCATTTTTCAAAAAGTGCCTTTAGAGTGGCCTGAAAGTGCCTACCACACGAATTTTTCTTTTTTTGCACATACGTTTCAAACGTACGATCCCAGAGTTTGAGTAGTGTAAGATAAACACTGTGGTAGTTTGTGTTTTAGCAGTTTGTCCGTTAGGAGCGCCAGCAATACAATTATCTCCTCTTTCTCATCTTCTCTGCTTCAGTCTCCTATATACTAAAAAGTTATTTCGTGTCCCCTAGAATACGTCACAAGCTATTGTGGAATGGTAGTTTGGCCGCGCGAGACAACTACCATTTCTCAGCTGAAATATCCAAATTAAAGCGCGTATAAAATTGCCATTATATTTCCTTCACTTTCCAAAAGTGCAAAAAACAAAATTCGGCTGTTAGACACTTTAACATATTAAGAAATTACTTCGGGATGTATATTTAAGTTTCAAAACGACTGAAGGAAGAAGACGTCACAAATTTGCTTGATCAGCTGTTTAGTTTCATATTACAGATCCTACAAACATTTTCACAATTTTTTTTTCCATTGAAGTTTTTTTAAAATTATTTCTGTATGTTTGATAAAAAAAAAAGTCTGGTGGCTTGGGTCGGCCTGAATGTATAGCAAGTGATGACAATCCAGTGAATTTCAAAAATTCGTTTCTGCTATAACCTAAGAACTTAATTAGATTATAGCTCAAATTTCTCAAACACATTTTATTGACAGTTCTATGCATTAACCCAAAGACGAGAAAGAAAGGAAAAAAGTTTCCAGTGTTACTTAAAACTTCTCTAATGTGAGATTTAATGTAGGTGATAAGGACAAAAAGGCAAGCAACGAGCTTTATTGCCGTAAATGGTTTGAACCCAGAGTTTACAGTAAATTGAGTTGAGTGATCGTTCTCTTTGACTGTGAGCATGGCTAACGTACAGTTAGTCGCAATGTAAATCACCGACGACAGTCCTTCTTAGGACCACATTAACCTGGATGATCACTTAACTCAATAAGCTTTACTTCCTTTAACAGAATGATAGTTTCAATAATTAACAGTCAGTGATAGAAAAGGAAGCAGAGTAATGATTGTAAAACAGTTTATATGAGGGTACAATTGGCATTGATATGCTTCATGGTACAAACACAAACAGGGTAAAGTAACAGTAGGGCGTTGAACTGGGCACATGGTCGTAAACATTCATAATCAAAATGTACTCTTTAAGGTGGTGTCACACGATTTAACTTTTAGTGCGACTTTTCGCGCAACGATGTCGAGTTAAAAGTTGGCGTGACATGTTACACGATCCAACTTTCTCAAAATTCGTCCTTTTGTGTTAAAAGTTTTTGAAACCATTTCAAAAACTCGCAACGCGTTGCCGAACAAAACATTGCGCAAAAAGTCGGCTCCGGTACCATGTTACACGACAGTCCACTTTTAACGCAACATCGTTGCGCGAAAAGTTGAGTTGGATCGTGTAATACCACCTTTAGATTCATTAACTTTTATTAGTTGGCATTAAACCATAATATGAGTCCTTAACATTTTACACAATGAAATATTTATTCTTGTCGACTTGTTGTGCTGTGGTGCCATTTTGTTCCCAGTGGTATGGTAAGTGTGGAAAAGTATATATTCATTTCATTATACCATTTTTCTGTCATATTTTGTCAGTGTTGTCCACAAGATGGCGATTTATTGTTTTGCTAAGGATGATTATTTCTTCATTCTGTAGGTCAATACGCCATCTACAAGAAGCCTCTCATACAGACGGGAAAGGTACAGGCTAAGAGTTCTTGTCTTAATCATGTTGCTTATTCTGGTATTGAAAAGTGTTTGACTGAGAACCGGGTTTTGAATGTATGGGCAGCACCAGTCAACCCAAAATAATAGACTAGTACTCAAAATTCAGACAGAAAACAGTAGGTAACCTTTTCTACATTTATAACGATAGAAATTACTTAAATAAGGATCCTCACGTTAAGAGTTTGTTTGTTGAATGACTGTTCCTTCCTATTGCGACGAAGGACTAATGTCCGAAACGTCAGTAATCCTTTTTTTTCTTTATGGTGTTAGCTAGATAAAGCTAAATCCTTTCCCAAGCCTAGTGGCCCATGAAGCCGGCACTTATCTCCGGTTTCTGTAGTGTTAAGCAGATGAGAGTCGTTGACTCCCCCTGGACAGGACACTAATCCACTGCAGGTTAGCTCCCAGCCGAGCTGGTACTCACTTATACCGAAGGCTCGTAAGGATGGAAAGCTGAGTAAACTTTGGCGGAAAAGAAGGTCACACAAATGTTCAATTTTCGGTAGAGCCGAGGAATCGAACCTGGGACCTTGTGGTTGGAAGGCAGAGATCTTACCAACTGTGCCAACTACGCCGCTAACGTTTCGAGCGTTATTCCTACGTCAGAGCAACTTCAAGAAATTCGAGCTATAATTCGTTGTTTAGATATTTGCTATACTAATACACCAACTTAAATTTTAGAACTTATGATTTTTCTATTAAAGTTCCGTTTTATGAAAGCAGTTTATTGTAAGATTTCAATGCAAACAAAGAAAAGAAGGGAGCGTTGTTTGCATAAGTTAAGTGAATTCGTTTGTTCCTTTTTTGCAGCTGCCTTAAACTTGACCAAACTGAAGTTGTTTAGGCATTTCTACGTTATGGTGAGTAGTATTCAAAAATTGTCCAGGCACTGACCATCAAACATTTATCGAATCCCTTAAAAATGACCTAAGGGTGGCAAATACTGCTTGGCTTGTCAACTGCATAACGATCCGAGAAGACTGGGATTCAAGGCGTGCAACTCGGCTGAGACTACCCAAGTAGTAATAGTAGTAGTTGTAATAGTAGTAGTGGTAGAATTAGTAGTAGTAGTAGCAGCAGCAGTAGCAGTAGTAACAGCAGTAACAATAGTAGTAGTAGTGGTAGTAGTAGTAGTAGAAGTAGTAGTAGCAGTAGCAGCAGTAGTAGCAGCAGTAGCAGTAGTACTAGTGGTAGTGGTAGTACTAGTAGTGTACTACTATTATTACTACTACTACAGTTGTCGTCGTTGTGGTCGTATTCGTGTCGCAGTCATTGTTCAAATATTCAAACGTTTACACATTTCTTGTCCTAGGAAACGTCTTTAGTGTTAAAAAGCCTTAGTCACAAGCATAGATATTACTACCATGAATATTAGTGATCTTGCATCCTAGCAGCCATGGAAAGCTATTCCGACGTTGTTAGACAAGTCAAGCCGTTTGATAGTTATTCGAGGTGTGTTCGGGGGTGGAATTTCTACTCCCGTGTTTCCTCGCTGTCTAACTTTCTCACAGTCCAGCGGCTTTGAGTTCTCTCAACATATTAAACAATTATTGGACGAGGTTGAGCAAAAATATTGTGATTTGTTAGTGGCGAGCAGATTCATTATTTGCCGAAGCCGAAGACTGAGGTAAATAATTAACTTGCGAGACAATGACAAATCACAATATTTTGCGATTACCAAATCCAATAACTGTTTTATCATTTGATCACTGATTTTTTTTCGTGGGAAGCGTTAACTTTTAAGCGGTAAGTGCACGCTGCCTCGTAAAATAAGTTCAGTCGGTATTTTTTTGACAGAGGAGGTCGAAACTACGCATGAGCAGTGTCATATTTGCAGCTTAACTCCGCCATACGGTAATGCGCATGAACAGTGTCATTTGTAGGCAGTTATTTGTAGGTCACGTGGTTGGCTTGGACCAATGAGAAAGATAGAAAATTTCCATCG
>JAOEHV020187570.1:0-13470 GCA_025447995.2 Isaurus tuberculatus | reverse complement strand
GACTTTGTTTGTAGGAGTTCGATCAGATAAGACGGCGCCAGGTTATGCAATGCTTTGAAAACTAGAAGAGCAATTTTAGGCTACGTAGAGTTGCAAATCATCTGCATATCCATGCATGTTTGGCAAATGTTTCTTAATAATGTGAAAGAGCCGAGAGGTGTACATTATGAACAAGAGATTACTGAAGAAACAGTTAAACCTTGGATGCGGCCGGAATGATAATCATCAGTACAGATAACACATAAATGTTAGTATCAAGTACTTGCGTCTATACTAGTATTGGCACTAAGGCCGCGTTAATAGCGATTCTGAATCTACTATAACATTGGGGTCAAGGCAAATAGGGGTCGAAGATCAAAAAGCACTCGACTGTAAAACACATGTGCTACCTACACGTGTGGTTATTTGTTATCCAACTCGTATCTGTCCCATTATTCTAACTAACCTTATTTACTGCGGTGTTTTCCTCGTCGCTATAAGTAGAAAATTCTTTGGACCGCGATTAGTTTGATCTTCCATCACCCTAAATATCTTTGTTTTCAGTCTGCCGGTTCCATAACTCAGCAGGGTAATCTTGACTTGAATTATCAAGAAGTGTGAGAACATATAATTTCACTTGCACGCTGAATATCGTTAACCGGCATTTTAGCGACTATCCGAGTCTGTACCACGTTTTTATAAAAGACATTTGAAGGGTTAGTTGAATGTGTGAAACTACTATCAAAAATGAAGTGGAATTTATATCAGCAAATTAACATTTAGTTTCCAAACAAAAAAAGTATGCCACAAATACTTGGAATTATTCGCATTCACGTTGTTTCGCAAGTAAAAAGATGAACATAACATTGCTAATTTTGGTGCGAATTTGTTTATAGATATCCGGTTGTCTATAGAATGTTCTTGAAAGTTATAATATCAAAACCCGGTAAATAAGAAACCATATTTTAAAAACGCCAGTCATTTAAAATATTTTTCTTCAATAAAATATGGGAAACTTTTAACACTTTATTAGGTGTTTTGTCTTTGGTTGCTAAACGTTGTCAACACATTAAAAAGATATGCAAAAAACATATATTAATGGGCTGTAATGAAAAGGAAATTTTGCGGAAGAAGAGTTTTCATTGTTAAAGGTATTTTTTAAAAGATCTCCAATTTTTGTATTTAGATAAAGAAGAAAATACATTCAATCCGCCATGTTTAGATTTTTTTGTTCCAATGTTCTACTCGGTAATAAAAATCTTTTGCTCCGATTTTTTTTTTTCATATTTCAAAGAAGGAATAACTTTTAAACAAACCTGAGAAGCGCCCTTCGATCTGTTTCATGTCTTCCAACACGTGACCGCAAATACAAGACCGGCAAAAACTTGGGATCTGTATAAACAGATAAAAGCAGCCAATACTTTTCATTAATCATTTCGCATTATCTAATATAAATCTTCTCCAAGCCTATTGGCTCTTTCGGCCAGCGCTTTTCTCTTTTTACTACCCATAGACGGGACACTAAACTATCGCATAGTTAGCTCCCAGCCGAAGCCGTTCTACTCATGTAACGACCTCACTGATGATTGGAAAACTGAGTAAGCTTTGGCGGAAAAGCTCACACACACACAAATGTTCAAATCTTGGCAGACCAGGGACTTGGTTGTTGCCAGGTAGAGATAAAACCAAATAAGGCAAATACTCCACTTCCCCACGTCGCTTTTTTGTGATATCTAAGTTTAGTATATACCACACAAGTGAACAGTACTTTTCGCGCACTCTGATTGGCTAGCTCGGAGGTGCATGGTTAGTCAAGTACTATTCACTCCGAGCAGACGAAGAAAAACAAAATGGCTTCCCGTTACCATTTGTCGTTATATTGTCACAAATATAGTATTTTATATTATAGTATATAATATTTAATCCGCTAGTTATTCAACTTGTGTCGTATATACTAAAACAATTATTCACCTCAGTGTCAGTGAAAGTGCTAATAACTACCACCATTCACTTCCACTTCGGTGAATAATAGTTAACTATACCACGCTACAGTAAAACGAACTGTCACTTAAATTCAGTTTTAGAACGTTATTGTTCACATACGAATCAGCAATTTTGTCCGCGGTGCCTTATATGTTTTTACATAAAGACCAGCATCTGTTCGCTATGTACCGCAAAAGATATATTAAATTCAAATTTTGTTACCGGATACAAATTTTGGCTCCGAAGCCGGTTACAAAGAAGAAAGTTTTCCTGACAACTTTTCGCATGGCAATTTTCATAATCTCGTGCATATGTATAAAAAATATTGCAGGGTTTTTCTTTCCCAAATTTCCTTTTCCCCTTCAAACGAAAAATAAACATTTACATTCAAATTGTCAAGGAAAACTCGTTCGTCTTTAACCGGCTATAAGCAGTCTGATATGTTATTTTTTAAGCAGGGAGATTTGATAAATAAAAATTTGTCAATTTTTTCCGTATACACGAGCTAAACAAAAACACGGCTTTGAAAAGCTTGAGAAGAACACCTGTTTTGGCAGAAAACTTTTAAAAAACAACTGCCTTCACTGTAATAAAATGTAGCAATTTCCATCATTGTGTGCTCATGGTATAGCTGAACGCTTTTTTATTAAAATTATTGACACTAAAAAACAAAACTGATCTTTTCTGAACTAAATCGTTTCCCCTATTTCAAAGTATCGGAATCGATACGACCAAAACGCTGTTGCGTTGACGAAAGCTTAGTGTAAGTTGCAAGAAATCCACTGGCACTATATAATACCGTATGATTTTGTGACTTTCCAAACACGTTTCCTGGATTGATGGCTTAAAATGAAAATTATTGAAGTCAGTAAAAACTTTAAAACGAAAGTAGTTCCTTCATTCAGAGCTTAATTTTCTTAAATCTGATAATGACAATGCGTAACGCAAATCGGCTGAACACAGATGCCTGGTTCTGTACGTGCTTCACTGACCACTATGTGACCTGTGTTGCATGCCAAACACTTTGGAAAAACCATTCTTTAAGCTTGTTGCCTTAATGTTTCGAAAATTTCCTTGAGTTTTCCGAACTGAAGCGTTAAAAGATTTTAATAGAAAATAGTTACAGCCTTCTCTTTAGGAAGGAATAACTCTGTGACGAAGTACGCCCATTGATCATACAGTGTTTATTTATATCCAAGGAGCTGTAACTAAGCTGGAATATTTTACCCCAGTTGCGTCATTCTCTCGAAATACGAACCCGATCATTCTGATCATGTGACACAGGCAACATAAAACTATGATGTAACCAGTGGGAAGGAAATCAAGAAATAATAGTGAGTTGACAGCTGTATGTTCACGTAATAATATATTTCAGATTGTAGGCGGTAAAAAATTCAATTTTTATTTATTGAAAAATTTTTAAAATTGCTTTGTGATCATCATGTGAACAAAAAAGGTTGTACTTTGTACTTCTAAAGATACAAGAAAATATTTAGAAGAAACAATTTACCTTAAACCATTTTAGCAATGATGACTATTAATAATGACTTCGGGGTTAGTATTTCGGATTTCCATTCCGATAATTTTTGAAAAACTATAACTCTGGAAATTTGAATAGTATTTTATCGTGAGCAGCACAGCTCAATGAACCTTGTCGAGTTTTGTCTGTAAAATGTTAACCTGATTCATAGGCTATTTTTTCCGATCATAAAAAAACTTTTACGGAATTGAGCAGTTTCATTTTCTCGTTATTCCAAGAAGAGATGTAACGATAAACATTAGGGAGGATGCGGGGTGATTTTCTTTGAAGAATTGACTTACAAATTAATTTTTTTTTTCTTGTGGTTCAAAAATGGTTTATAATTTTTGAAGGATTTACCAGATTTCAATAACCCTGCAATACAGTTCGGATCAAAATTGCGTAGTTATCGGAAAGCAATCTCTTCGGGTTATAATCAAGGAAGAGAAAAATCAACAAGAACATTTGGCGTCACACCAGTTATGACAGGAATACAAGAAGTATTGTTTTCGATGACGTCATCTGCCACCAACGTAACTGGTAGAGTTTAAACGACGGTTTTAGCAAGGTCATATTCGGCAAATTTGAGTTCTCGCTCGGATATAAGAGTGATTCTCGTGAAGTTCTTGGAGAGGCTAAAGAAGTTCTTCTACATTTACAGTTTCAACTTCATTTTCTTCGTTTACAATGAGTCTTCAACGGCAATGTATGGCTTGTAATGTAATGGTAAGAATTTAAGCAGAGAAGCTAAATCGACTTATTTCCTATCAAATAATCTAATTTTTAATTCCTTAGATATTCTAAAAACAATCATTGAATCAAACTTAGTGAGATAAGATTGCATTATTGCATGAAAGAACTGTTTTCGATTCAGCAACATCTCTCAGTAAACTCGCGGCATTTCGCTAAATGTGTAAATTTATTTGATTAGTTTTTTACAGGTATGCGTTGAATCCATCTCTTTTCAATGAATTTATTATGAATTTTCCTAATGTCATCATATACGGGAAAATAAATGTACTGGCAAATTCTTTTCCTATACTACTAACAATAATTAGTATTGCTCAGAAGTTTAAGTAACGTTGGTTGTCTTTGACTTTAGAAACCGTGCAAGGGGAAGTTTCAAAGTATATTTCATGGACGTGCGGTCATTAGTCTTCACATGCTAGAAACATTATTCAGGAATGCGCTTAGAAAAGAAGTGGAAAATTTTTAATAAGAGAAGATAAAAATTTATATCTAAGAATCCATGTTTTAATATATTTGATTTGTTGAACAAATTCTGATAAAAAAAAAGTTATGAAAGAAAAAATAATCGTTGCATATAAATGTCGCCATAAATGGCGATGTTCTTTGTGTATATACAAACATGCGAAACCGAGCATGCTCTTTTCACGTGTAAAAAAAAAGAAATAATTTTCGAAAAGGAAGAACAAAAGCCTCAGTAATCTTAGTTTGGAAAGTAATAGGTTATTCCATGACAGCCATGCTATCACTAAGCAAAAGTCTTTTTTACCCGCCATCTTTTAACCTGTACAAGTTGAATACATTTTTCCGAATGATCCGACGAAAAGAGTTGCAACTGCATTGTTCCTTAAAGATGACTGCCTGGCCGTAGTTATCACTTTAAAGTTTAAAACAAAAAAATAACTTAAAGATTCCCATTTATGAATTTTTGACGTCAAGTAATGACATGTCGTGCCGTGCTGATTTAAAACTTATATAGCTTATAACTTATGAAACAGTTCCCCCGCGCCCCCACTACAGTGTTGTTTCATAATTTTCAGCGAGCTCAATAAAGACAGCAACATTATTAGTGGGGTAGAAGGGGAGGGGAATTGGGTCGGGCGTTTAATTATTTTTGGCCGGGATTGTAGTAGGTTTGGGAAATTACACTGAGTTTTCTCTTGAGAAGTCTCAGATAATGAGACAAACTACAATGTAATTTTTGAAAAATGAAGTTTACGAGAAAAACTTATTTTGTCCATTCACACGAGCAAACTAAAATTGCCATACAAAACCTTAACAAGGACTGAAAACTTTCTCTTCTGTAAACGGTCTCACTATGATGATTTATTTTGAAGTTTCTGGCTCACTGGAACATTTAACCGTTCGCGTTCCATACTTCCAGATTCCTGTCTCGTGTAGATCTTGTGTGTGCGGTCATGTGTTTCAGAGCAAGAAACAAATTGGGGGAAAAAGATTTTCAGGTTTGTCGTATAAAAAAATTTTTTTTGAAGCAAATCACCTTTAGAAAATACTGTTAGAAAAAAAACTCTATTTAATGTATCGCAATAAAATTCTTTATTATCGCTATACAAACAATCCATGTTTGCGCCAAAGCAAAATTCTTATATGAGCCTAGTGGCCCATGGGGCCGGTGCTTATCTCCGGTTTCTGTAGTGTTAAGCGGATGAGAGGCCTTGACTCCCCCTGGGCGGAACACTAATCCCATCGCAGGTTAGCTCCCAGCCGAAGATTGTACTCAGTTACCGACCTCGTAAGGATGGAAAGGTGAGTAAGCTAAATTAATATATGAGCCTAGTGGCCCATGGGGCCTGTGCTTATCTCCGGTTTCTGTAGTGTTAAGCGGATGAGAGTCCTTGACTCCCCCTGGACGGAACACTAATCCATCGCAGGTTAGCTCCCAGCCGAAATTGGTACTCATTTACCGACCTCGTAAGGATGGAAGGCTGAGTAAGCTTTGGCGGAAAAGGTCACACAAATGTTCAAATTGAACATAAAACACGATAGAACATTACATGGCTAAACTACAAAACACTCTCTTCCTTCGCAGGATGATCAAAAATCTTAGCGCATTCGTTGAGTAAGAAACCGAAAAACAAAATGGACGCCCGGTCGGAGGCAAAGCAGATCCTCTTCCCCAATCCCCTTTGAGTCCTTTGGCTCCGTTCGCGCGTCCATTTTCCTTTTCGATTTCTTATTCAACGAATGCGCTAAGATTTTCGATCAACCGGCACAGGAAGCGGAGACTGTTTTGCAGTCTAATAAATAGCGTGTGTTTTAAATTAAAAAAGAAATAGTTAAGTTAAATCAATTTCGAATGTTTAGTTTTACTTTTATATCATGACTTAATTGGTTTTTAATGAGCTTTGATCTTCTTTTTTATCATTCAAGGTTATCGTGAACAGCTTTATTCCCGTCTTGAGTCAAAAAGGATGAAAATTCTGATTAGGCGTGGCTATTCGTCCACAGGTCAAGAGTCGTCGACAAAAAATGAAAATCGAATTCCCTTCAGTAAAGTAAGTTACTCGGAGAACAATTTTTATATTCTTCGTAATGTTTAAGTTGAACTGGACTCGAAAACTACCTTGCCACTGAAAATGAATCTGATAAGTAACAAATTTTCACGGTGCTTCAAGTTTGCAGCCTCCAACTTCTCTTTAGGATCTCGTGCCAGTGGTATCATCAGAAGGAACTGTCCTGGTCGTCGTTTAGGTGACTGCATCAGGGATCACCTCTATGACATACGCAATAACGATTTTTCTAAACCGGTCTCTCGCCATTTTAATTCTTTCAATTACTCGATTTCTTATTTTGTTGTATTCGGTTTATCTATAGACCTTATAATATTCATAAATGGCGGCGGTTTTAATATTCTTTTGTCTTCATTCAAATTAGCCCTACTAGCCTCGTTTTTTGAGTTAAACTTTCAAAAGAATATGTTACCCTAAACGAGGCTAGTAGGGCTATCATCAACGGCGGTAAAAACTGTCGCAAAACCAAAGAAATGCGACTGATTCACACTCTGGGTACTCTAAATCCCAATGGGATAAATGAACGCTTCGCATTTAATTAGCTTCCTGTCATTACTGACCCTTTTTGTTTTTTTATTTTTATATTTTTCTCACATATTTCTATGCCTTTATTCCCTTTTGTATTTCTACTTGGGAATCTATCCACGCATTATTATATAACCCCTTTTCTGTTTTTCTCCCACACCGCTTCACTCCGACGAAGGACTACAGTCCGAAACGTCAGTCCCAAATGTTCTTCTTTCACGGTGTATAACTTAAAGTTTTCAAACTGTTTCTATAGTCGAAACACTGACGCAGCATTCATTTTTACCACTTTCACATACATTTCCTTAGAAAAAATTTTGATTTTATGTTCGCTGTCATTTTTGAACTTGAGAATTAAAACTACGCCTTGTAACTAACCTGCTCTTTCCATTTCTGAACATCATTTTGTTATAGCTAATTAATTGTGGCCACATGACCAAATACTGCAAAGGGCCCATTTAGGGGCTGACCATTTGACTTTTGAGAGGGGGGTGGGTGATTTTGAAAAAAAAATTCCTGCAAGCTTCGTTTTAAAGAAAAAAATTGCATGCAAAGCAAATGAGCCCAAAATATGAATAGCAATAGAAGGGTAAAAAATCCTGCCCACCTCATGGACGACAAAAAATGATCTTGCGGAAAAAAATCACCCACCCCCCCCCCCACCCTCAAAAGTCACATGTTACGCCCCTTATATCAATTCAATTATAAAACAGTTTTCACATGCAGCTACAACATGCACTGTGCGTATCTGCTCTTCCTGTAAAATTCATGGTGGTTTTAGACTCACAATAAACCAATAAATAAGAAATAGTAAACATAGTAAATTCTAAGAACCGCCCGCCTACTTTTTGAAAAATATCCGGACTAGAAACATCTATTTTTTTTACTTGGCCTTATATCTATGTACATGTGTTGTTTCAAAATATTTTATTAAGGACAACAAAACTCAAACTAATTTCTCAATTAAGTACTGTGTAATAAAATCAAAGCAAGATCATTTAATCCAAAGACACATCATAACAAATACTGAAATTAAATTATTCAACTATCACAGTAGAAAATTATTGATCTATGATCTAGATTTTTACCACTCTTAGGTGGATGGAGAACCTTGAGCGGGTAAGCTATACGAGAAGGTCTCCGAGGTCCTACGGTTTAACGTTCTTATCCGAGAAGACGCGAAGGTCTTAAATGTTGGTCCGGCCGGGAATCGAACCCAGGCCTCCCACACTGCAGACTGGCACCTTACCAACTAGGCTAACCAGGCAGTGGTAAATATTACTTGTAATTACTTGCTACCCGATTCCTAAAGAAGGCACAGCGAAAACCGGTTGGGTCACAATGATAAAAGCTGTCGTGAAAATGACTCAATTCATTCTTTTTTGTTCACCTTAATTAACCTTTATGAAAACTTAACATATATTTTTGTTTACCCATATAGGAGCGTAAGAAGCGATCAAAAACCGTTGAGCATATTTCTATACTTGTTGATCGTGGCAAGGAAACAAAAATGTCACACGAACTTAAATCAAAGAAACTATGCCATTTTGTCTCTCAAACTTCCCCGAAGTCAAATTCCTTCCACCGAAAAGAACCGAACCCAGTTCCCGCTGAAATGCTTGACAGACTGTCGAAAGCGTTGGAGGAAATAAACAAACGATTTCTTACGCAGAATCGAATGTGGGCCGGGCTATGACCCTTGTATACAGAACTGAACACTGATTGGGTAAAGAAACTAGTCACAGATAAACTACGTTTCACTTTGATTTTCAATAAACTCAAGGTAAAAGAATGGATATCAATAATCATAAGCGTGGCGCTACATCTCAAATCAATTCTTCCGACACTGGTGATAAAGTGTCGCAGACAGCACAAGACCTCGGAACCAATTATTATTACAAAACATAACCAATCCATTGAGTCTCCCCAATTTGTTGGTTAAATAGCCAAATCCGTTGAAAGCTAATACTATTATTATTATTATCGCCAGCGTTATGATTATTATTTTGTAATCATTTCTTAAACCAAAGAATCTGATGTAATTTAAAAGTTCAAGTAAAAAATGTAAAAAATGTAATCGGTTGGTGTGAAATTTTCTGCTGAAAGAAAGAGCATGGTTTAGGCTTCAATCATTCGCCTGATAAATGAATTGTATTGCAGGAATTACAAGCGATTTTAAAATGAATAACATTTAAAAAACAATCCATCCGCACGTGTAAAATTTTCATGAAGCTCAGCTAAATGGCGCAAGCCGTTCAGGCTTAATACTGTACCTTTGCAAAACAGACAAAAATATAAACATTCAGCCCGTTTGATGAATTACTGATAGATTTAATATGTGTTTAGAATGTGGTATTAAAGACAAAATGGTCCTCTACATGACCCGATAAAAAGTAACAACAAGCAAACTTCAAAATCTAAACCACTCCGCATGTCAAGATAATACTTTTGCCCACATTTTCTGTAACAAATAAAATTTTGATTTTCCTTTCCATATTTCTTATTACAGTTAAGTTTACAACTGGAAAATAACTAATTACTTAAACTTAACGTCCTTGTTGGCATTGTTTCTTTTTTTGAAATTTAAAATCGTAATTTGTATCCTCGATGTCCTTGTAACTGTTCCTTTTTCTCTGGAAGGGATGAATTTGGTTTTCCAAAGCTTCCGTCAGCAATCTACGTTCTTTCCTTCCCTAAAAGTCAAAAATGGTGTTAAATTGAAAATTTACAATATGTTGAATTCGTTTTCGTTTTACAAGATTGAAATTAATAACACGACAAGATTTTCATTTGAATTTAAAACCGGCATAAACCCACTCTGGAACCACTTCTACGAAAATTTATTGTCTTCTTGCTATTAATTGTATCAAGTCAACAAAAACAGATTACATTACAAATATTTGGGGATAGAGAATTCTTCCCATAATAATTGCCACTCCGATGTCATATAAAAATCCCCTCTATTTGTTTACAAAGGCGTGCAGCTTGTACTGCGAAATCTAACTAAAACATTTTTTATGTCCGGTTTACCTTAGCGTTCCTCTTTTTTCTCCCCCCATTTGCGTTACAGGAGTGTGAACAACCTTCATACCACATGTTAACGATTAACACTAAGCAGAGAAAAAGACAAGTTTTGTCCATCGCGTTAGCCGTCTGTCGCTCTGACACTAGCAGTCTTTGTCTGCGTTTATATAATGCATAGTGGATGAGTTCCTTTTTTTTTTGAAAAGACGGCAACAGCTGGATACCACATTAAAACAGCAGTTGTCCTTGAGTGATAAGTGGTGCAGAACAATTCGAAACTTTTTCTTTGCATTCTGAACAATATTTCAGTTACATTAGACACTGCGACGCCTGTTTTCCAACTGTCTATCAGTTGCACTATTACAACAAGTCAATCATGAAGACTTCCATCCTCAATGTAAAACAGAAAAAAGCAAAAACCGCCCAAACTCAACTCCGCAGTTTGGCCAGAACCTGCACGCATGCGCACAACCAGCTTCACCCGAGTACCTACAATGCAAGCAACTGAAGCAACCGTGGACAGCTGTTTCCATCCTCAATGCATTTGTACTTCCGGTCTATCATCTCCTTAACTCGCTTAACGATCATTAGAACTCAAATGGCTTCTTCGAAGGATTTCGAAAATGAAATTTACAAAAAGTATAAGATTACAACAAAAGATTATGAAAATTCTATTTTAAAACAGAATAGAATCTTCTAATTAAATCTTCGATGTATTTAGTTTAATTGATTAGAAAGAAAGCGTAAAAAGTGTTCACCAACGAACTGAGCCATATAAGGACTAAATGTACACTGACCTAAGAATATCAATAAGTAATTTTCGGGCTTGCCGTGAAACCAAGTTTCTTTAAAAAGGGTGCATTAAAAACTTTACATTTAAAACTTTTATTTTCAATAACCAAAAAGCCAACAACAACAACAAAACAAAATTAAAGCATGTGGTTTTGTATAGACGTAAGTTGTCATAAACAAGCGACAAGGCAACTCAAAACACTTGCGTTAACAGAAATACTTTTTGTGGCTAGTGCGTCGATAGACGTTAGCCACTATGTCGTCGCCCGGGTAAGTGATTCTGTTACACCACAACAGGAAGCCTAGGCAAGTCACCAATTACCACAGGAAGCCCGCAAAACTTCGAAACATTGTTCGGAATCAACAGTTATCTGATAAACTTCCCAACTAATCAAAACTTCGAAACATTGTTTAGAACCAATCAACAACAGTAAGCCAATAATGTCGATAAACCTGTTACATTTTCTAACAACCTTTAAATTTTCATATTCTAATGATGTCTTGAAAATATTCAGGAACTAAATGCCAGTGTTACAAGTTACTAAAAATTAGCTTGTAACACCGGCTCAAAATTCGATAAAATGCACAAACAAAACATTCTAAACTAGATTCAAACAGTTATCTTAATTATTGATTTACTATCAATTTCTTCGCATTCCAAAGCGCCTTTTATTATTAGTTATGCTGGTAATTTCTCTGATGATCACAAGCTATCCGGCCATATGGCAAGTCTGATAAGCTAACACAACAAGTGATTTTTTCCTACAAATTGAAAAGAAAAGTGAAAAAGGTTTTTGCTGCCTAAAGAAATGGGGATTACGCATTTTGTTTCACATGAATGAAAGGGAAAATTCATTTTTTTTGCTCGAGGTGTGTACATTTTGATTTTTTCACTCATATCAGTGAAGCGAGTCTTATCCCTGAGATGTCAGTCGCCAAGCGTTGTTTAACTTTGCGCCCAGACTTATAAAAAATGTATAATTGTATTTTATTTTAATATTTTCAACATTCAAAGTTATATTCTTTTCAAATTGCAACCTCACTGTGAAAATAGAAGTCATTTCGACTCTTTCAAAGGAGTTGGTTTTTTTTAAGCCAGGACAACTCTTCAAAAAGAGTCGTTTTGACCCTTTAAATAAGTTAACTCCTCGAACAGTTGATTTGACTCTTTGATTAAAGTAGCCATTTTGACACTTTATAGTGTCATTTTAACTCTTAATGGACTCTTTCGGCACTTTTCTAAGTCAATTTGGCTCTTTGGATGGCTGATCATTTCGCTCCATAAAGGTTTTTCTGACTCTTTACAAAAAGACTCTTTTTGACAATTTTCAATGGGTGTCACTTCGACTCTTTAGAAGGGTAATTATTTTAACACCATAATGGTGTAGTTTTGACTTTTTAAGAGCGGATTATTTAACACCTTAAAGGGTGTTATTTATGTTCTTTGGAAGGGCTATACTATTTAGCCATCATGCACGGATTGTGACTTGTTAGAATTTTTTTTTACAATCTTCCTGACTTCTATTACAAATGCTGAAGTAGTTAAGACAACATTTTGAAGAAACATTCTGAGCCCCCAAAATGCACCATAATAATACCGGCATTTCGTAACCTAAACAAAATCTTGTTTTTAAAACCATTTCAAAATGATTTTCAAAAGTTTCGAGCTTTTGCTTTCGGTACACTTGTAAAATAAAAGCCCATCTTTTGGGTTTTTGAAAACGGATTTAAACGTGCTGATAAGTTTGAAAACGGTCCCTTTGTCCCTTTTTGTACTTACCGACTATGCTAAACAATTTTTCTTTTTAAAGTTACTATCTCGCGACTTTTTTGACACCTTAACTAACACCCTTTTAACTTCTTTGTCAATTAGATGTTCTAAAAAAGATACTTTTAGTATTGAATAGTGAACAAAAAATCTATTTTCTATAAACTCCAATAAATTTTGTAATAGTATTGAGAATAAAGATTTTAAACACAAATATCCGACGTTTCGAAATCATCCTGACTTCATTTTCAAGAAATAAATTCAGATATTGTGATTACAAGGTATTATTTATCATAAAGAGTACAACAGAACTGTTCCTAGTGGCGTTCTATTGTACTCTTTATGATAAATAAGACCTTGTACTCACAAATTCTCAATCTCAGAATTTTTTTGTTAATGAAGAACCTAATGACGTTTCAGCTCCTCCCCAATCCTCTCCTAATTTTCTATGGAGACATAACATGTAAAATTATCTTGTGCAAGTGGCACGCATCTCAGGCGCGTACGCGGGGGGGGGGTGCATCGGGTGCACGTGCACCCCCCCCCTACCTGATAAAAAGGTCCGCTCAGTCAGACCAGATACGGCAAGATAAGAACAATCA
>JAOEHV020187476.1:0-13473 GCA_025447995.2 Isaurus tuberculatus | reverse complement strand
TGATTAAAAAAAGTGTTAATAATAGAGTTCTGACATCTGCCCCAAGCTAGAATACTGGTTGAAATGGTTTTTAAACAAAATGTATTGAAGTACATGTGGGCTGGTTGATTGAAACTCTTAGAATCATCGCCGTAAGTAGTGTAAGGAGCCGATGTTTCGAGTGTTAGACCTCCGTCAGATTAACTGTAATTTAGACAATTCAATATTGAAGTTTTATGATCATCGCCCTAAGTAGTGTAAGGAGCCAGGAACGTTTTGAGTTCCAGACCTTCGTCAGAGGAAAAGAAATTTAGACAACTTAAGATTAAAAATGTACGATCATCGCCGAAAGTAGTATCACGTACAGATATTTCGAGTGTTAGCCTTTAGTTAGAGCAACAGTTGTTTGGCCCCATTAGTTTCTAAGTATTCTGTCGTCTTTAACGGTACTTCATGTTTCAAATATACTGAGATTGCTTATAAGACTTTAAAGCAAATGTATTTTTAACGCGATAATGCTTTCTTAAGCGTTCACGATTAAAATTGAGCTAAATCTTGGCGTTTAAAGATAACTTTTTCAACTTCCTAAAATGCATTATATTTTTACAGCTGACCGAGCCTTGATGTTTGACACAAAGGGATTAAATTTCGCTCAACGTTGTGAACAAACTAAAGTTTTAGGTTTATAGACGGCCGTTCATGTCATGACAAATCTCACAACTCAAGATAAAGTCGTTTGCATTTTTAAAGATAAATAATTACGGATTTAGCACCTATTATTTGAACTGCTTTGCATTTGCATGATACAAAAGGTAAATACATTTCCAATACCAGTTAACCCTAATTTCCTATTTGCGGCCTCTAAACTTTAATTAAACCTTAAAACGTTTTAAAAGAACAAATGATCATACACAGCACTTGATCAGCTCTCTCGATTTCATTGTCGATATTTGAAATAAGAGTAAAAAAACGTTGAAATCATAACTGAAAAATCATCTTGATTTCGTCCTCTAAGTTTTTACTTTTTACCTCAAACAATATAATATAATCAAGAAGATATTTAATTAGCAGAATATAGCACAATTTTTAATACAAGATTGGTTTTTAATCGTATATGTATGTATGTATATATTTCTCAGAAAGCTAGTGAACTAGAAGTGTTGGTAATGTATCCTGAATAAAATATTAACTCTGAGGCTGAACGCATAAATCTCCTAAGAGCAAAAATTTCTCTTAAAAATTCGTTCGCGTTGTTGCTTTAATGTCAGTTCAAGCTTATAGTCGACTTTTCATGGATATATTTATGATATATTTTAGTCTATATGTGTATTTTATTGTGTTTTCTTAAATGTGATATCTTTCTGCGATAAATCTTGATGTCACGCTACGATATATCAAAATTACGAACCTCCTGTAATGCAGGGAGTCGAAGCTCACAAGGCACTGCATTCAGTTTGTCTAATTTCTCTTTGTCCGGTGAAACAATGCGCTTGTTGCCCCTTTTATGAAGTCTTTTTTTCCAAGTTGGTTTGTATGTAGTCTCTTTTTCGGGTGATACAGATTTTGAGGGAATAGGACTCGGTGGTCTTCGAGCGAGTGTCTTTTGTCTCCTTTCTCTCTTTCTCCGTTTTTCTTTTTTCCCAATTTGGTCGCCTTTCATCGAATTTTTCACAAGGTGAACCTGTCCTACGGGAAGCTTAGGCAAAGTCGTCTTCCATCCTTCGGATTTTGCCGGAGTCCGTAATATCTCCGTCATAGTCATTGGCAATCTAGCTGAACGAATCTCCGGTAAACTGCTGGACTCTTCTGCCAGTTGAGCAAAAGTTTTCTCGTGCCCGTCTCCATTTTGTTTACTTTCTTTCTTTAGTTGATTTGTCACCTTGGAACTAATCATTTCATGTTTTGTACCGTCAACGTTCTCAACAAGTCCCATGTGTTTCTTGCTCACATTTCTATCCTCCGATCCTCGAATCATTCAATGTAAAAATTTGATTTAAAATTTCGTGTGATCAAAGATGCTCCGTGCTTTCCAACTGAAAGGTAAATGTTGATGTAAACTTAATCCTGCAACAGAATATTGCGGCTTTGTTGGTTAATATTCAGTAAACGTTGTCATCGGTACTTAAGAAATTTTGAGAGAAAATAGCAAGATCGATGTTTTGTTAAGACACCAAACGCGTAGCGCGAACGGTAAAAGTACTTTTATAGACAATTCTCCCGTGGAAACTTGAGTCGTTCGAACGCCTCGTACAGTCTCACGACGTCCGTAACCACAACCTTAAAGCATTTGTAAAATTTTAAACATTTGCATTTTCATGTCATTTGACTCGCAAACAGTGACCTAATTTATGACCCGAGCTGTCAAAATGAGGTGTTGTTTGATTTTTAGGTCTATTTCAATTTGTGTGGGAGTTGACAACTTGTTTGTCAAGTTTCAGTTCTACCACTCACGATAGATCTTCCAGCGGATTGTTTTTCATTTTTGGCGTCACGGCGGTTGAAGATCAATAACTTTTTAAGAACACCGCTTAACATACTGTTGTTATTTTTCACTTTCATTCATTAACAGAACGGATATTTTCCTAAAATAATCAGACCTCGGTCCAATATTTTTCAGCTTTTGTTTCAATAAGCCCAAAACCCTAACAAGTTCTGAATATTGGAACTCTGCTATTAACATTCGATTCATTCCTAATTAAATCTCTTTATCCCTTTAGGATTTGCTAAAAAATTCACTATATGTCGTTTTGTAAGCTTGTTAACATGTCAGAATCCATAAAATTTGCTCTGTTGGTGATTGATGCCACATAAACAACTAAAAACTATATTAAACTTTTAAGAGAACTTTTAGGTCCTTAGCCCTTAAACGTTCTTCGGCGTTCAGGAATCAGGGGTTCAATTTCTTCGACTCATTTGCGTTTCTTTCTTGAAAAATTACATTTTAAAAAGAAAAGATTTTGTCAGAAGCATTTTTAATTATGACAAAAACATAATATTTTTTGTGAGCCCATGCTGATAAGGCACCTAAGCAGGAGAGGTTGCTCCTCGTAGAAACCGCAAGAAAATCTCCCTTTCCTGTACTTTGCAGAATCTTTAAAATATTCTAAAAAACCTAACTTATCAAACTACAGTCCGAGACAAGTTCGAAAAAACACTAAAATTGGTTCGATTACTTTTAGAACTATATTGTTTAAACGAAAACCTTAATGAAAAAAAATAAACGAGCTTTATTAAAAATATAAGGCTAAAAATATGTATTTGAAGTTATTAAAACAAACGTACGTTTTCGGTACACTTGACCGTCTTCAGGTTTAAAATTTGAAAATTCTCTTAATTTATGAGCAATGTTTTGCATTTTACGTAAATTCTTTAAGACAAAAGTTTTGATCTTTTTCACCAACCTTGTTGTTTCAGTTAACAAATTTCAGTCAGAGACAAAGACTAAAATATCAGTTCAATTACCATGGGCACTGTTCTTTTTGGACAAAAACGTAAATCACATATCACATGAGTCAGTTATAAACTCGTAAAGTTCTCTTATAAAATTTCAGAACAATATTTTTGTTGTTCACGGTTTTCTTAAAAAACATTTTTTCGCTTTGCTATTTTTTTTCCTTTTATTACTGTTTTTAATTTTTAACAGTTTGTTCCTTTTTGTTTTGAGAAATGTCAGATTAAGAGTTTCAGATTTCAGGACACCTCATTAAACACCTTATCCTGTTGTAATGCAAGATATTTACTGGTAAGCATCTATTTTTATACTCCGTCCGCCCACACGCTAAGGTTTGGTTTCCATAACAACTATGAGAGTTCACTCAGCACGCTCTCTCGTTCCCGGGGCCAGGCGAGAGGAGCTCCTCTCGTTTGGACCCCGGGAACGAGAGAGCGGCTGTCATTTTAGACTGGTTCACATATAAATAGGACAAACGTCATTTGATTATCATTATTATCAATACACAAGGCCAAATCGTATAAATTCATTTGGTGGTTGTCTAAGTCCGAGTTTTGACCAGAAAAAAGATGAAAATTTGGGGCTTCTGGGCGCCAACCATGCTACCATATGCATGTCATAAAAAGCAAGGAAAGCTTGCTGAACACGAGAGTATTTCGCTGAACAACGGACACGCGTAGCAGTCGCTGTGCTTGTTGCTCACGTGTGCGCGTGGTTTTTTCTGAGGAATCAGACATGCAAGACCGTGAGGAAAACTTCTACCGTGTTTTATTTTTTTGTTCATGCGCCCAAGCCAGTAACACATCGTTTGCGGATGTTGTGAGACTGATTTTACTCAGCTATCAGTGTTAAAAATTCCGGTATTTGTTTAGGGTTTTTTTTTATGAATATGGCGGCTTTTTGTGGTAGAGTTACAGCAAGTCTCTTTTCATAACTGATGCTTAGTCTCATAGATGTTTGTTTTTTACGAATCAACGGTCCAACGAACATTTGTACATGCCGTCATTTTGAAATTTCGCGGAAAGGTTCTGAGAATTCTGAGCAGTTTTCTTAGGTTCGCTGCCGGGAAACGACGACGAACGACTGTGCGGTAGGCTAAAGTTGCGATGAGCGTCTTGTATGTGTTTTGATGCAGATGTTAATTGAGTGTTAATTATCTTAAACAACTTATGATCACTACTTTTTCTCCTTCTTCACTTAGCACATTAAGTTGGTAGGAATCCTTTTGATAAGTTTTAGTCTTATTCGCCGAGAGAATATGAAAAGAAAAACAAGCAGAGAACGGCAGTCGGTCTATGATAAAGCATTATTTGTCGTTCGCAAAGATGAAGAAAAGCTAGACGAGATGAATAGGGATCTTGAAAGGCTCAGAATACAAAGAAACATTGCTTACAAAATGGAAGAAAAACAAGTTCTCGAAGAGTTGATTGAGATGCGGAAAGAAAAAAGGCGACTAGTAAGAGAAGCCGTTGCGCGGAAGAAGAAAAATAAAACGATAGACGACATCGCAAAAGAAATGAAACCAAACACCAGAGCAATGTATGTCGAGAGCCTAAAGCTTGACAGGAAGTTCAAAAGACTACCTCAAATTAACTGCACTCAAAGCAACAACCCACAAATAGTGCGCAGTTTTGTGACACACGAATCTAAATGCTTTACAAGGACCTTAGGGCTTCCAAGACTTACAATAAACAATTTTACATCAATTTTGAATAATACAGGAGATTTACCAGCGAAAAGTCCTAAGATTGAAAGAAAAGACAAAAAATCGCAAAAAATAGGTTCAGCACACAGCGTTGTGTATAACATTTTATGAGGGCTCTTGAAACACCAGCAAGGCAAAAAATAGGTCTCCCATGGCCCATGAATGTGCCAGTAATTTAGACAACTCAAGATTGACATTATTGATCATTGCAGTAGGTTGCTTACGCAAGGTTTTGTTTGAAACCTCAGGTTCTACTCTTTCATGATTAACCCTAAATTACGCGTTGATTCCGAAAGGTTTCTACCAAGAGAATCTCCGACATGAGACAAAATTGGCTGACTGAATTGAAATATTAAAATCTCAAACGAAACCGACTATTTAGTAATGAATGGCGTTAATTTTACTCTTAACAGACGCTTTAGAGCTACTGCCAGACTTAAGGAACCAACGCAAACTCATCTAACGATCAGTTTGCGTGATTTAAATCCATTTGAGACAAAGCAATGGTGCTATGTCTATTGATAGACCATGAGTAAAATTAGAACTTGTTTGTTGTACTACTTATTTATTCCGTCTGCTTACTATGGCATGCTTATTTTATTGTTTTAAAGCCAGGCTAAGTAATTATAAATCATTCATAAAAAAAAAATTCTAAGAATATTTTGTTTTTTAAGCGTACTCTCGGATTTATATTTTACTAGCAAATCAAAATGTACACTGTATCGGTAGCTGTTTGTTACATTAGTTAAAGCAAATGCAAAAGAAAGGATGATTTCAATTATCATTTCAAAATCAAAGTTACATTTGTGAAATGTAAACAAAATGTTTAATATGAATCAAAACGAAAAGAATATTCCATAGTTTTTGAGTTTATACGGAATTGGCTTCAATACTTTCTATTTCTTCCATTACTACTTCTACTAAAACGGCCTCCACCAAGCTTCACACCTTGTAGCCCAGTCTTCACTGTTCATCATGGAGGCGGCATCCTCAACGGTGTTATCAGCGCCTACATCTATCTTCAGACGGTGCTGGTCTGCCTGGACGGCGCTCCAATAGAGAGAGTTGGTGCGTGCATGGGGAGCTCTAGTGCCTCTGCACAGTGACCTGCTAGTCCAAGTCTCTTCCAGGCAACTTTGTCTGAAGTCCTTGGGAGGACTCTGTAAAGGTTGGTAATGGACATATTTGACGTCATGCATTTATTTTACATCATATTTGCATGTCATTATTATGCACTTCATGTTTAAGCCAGAATATAAGCAAAAGTGGAGCTATTCGGACTTTGTACAGAGTGTTAACACGTGAAGTCACGGCGGCCATGTTGGTTTGTCCTCAAGAGAATTTAATACCGAACATGTTATTTCGAAACCCCGCGTTTTCGAACTTTTTCTCTGTGCGATGGGACTTAGAAATAACGTGACCAACTACACTTTGTTTATGAAAAACCATAAAAGTTTGACATCTTGTACTGGTGAATATGAGTTCGCTTGAACCACAGCATGTGGAGAATAAACGTGTCTCCGGTCAACTATCCATGATAAGCACCAAGCACAATGAGTTGTGAAGCAAATTTAACAAAAATCTCTCTCGGAGAAGATTAATCTGTGAAAAAACGGCATATTTAGCCCCCGACCCGCTCTTTCACCAAGATTTCTGTGAAACATTAAAACTCTCATCCGTGACTCAAAGAATACCTTTAATTATCTTTATCCCAGCTATATTTAAAGTTGCGTTAAGTTTCTTTTACAATCCTCGTTTAAGGCTTTCCTTTAGGTTTTCTTTACTGCTAGTTACTTTGATAACCTTTTACACGTCAACAGTCTTGCGCATTTTTACAAAGCGTTAAATTATGTGCTTCAAACTGGAAGTGAAACTTTACGCAAGTTTACGCAAATCGTAAAGACACGTAACGTTAAAGTTTTTTGCTGTGCACGTAATGGTTTTATTGTTGTATCGTTCAAAATAAAATGTTGAATTTTGGATGGTACAAAGTGTTTTGTATAGTCGTGCTAGTCTCCTTTTTTTTAAATTAAAAACGATAGCCACTTTAATTTCATCAATGTTTGAGTTATTGCACTGTTGATTTAGTGAAACCGACATTTTGATGTAAAAAGGTAAAATTAAATAAAAATAAAATATTTAACAATGAACTTCCATATTCCAAGTGCTTGATATTCTATTATGATGTTTATTATGTCATCGAAAATGTTCAAATTCTTGTTCTTCTATAAACGTTCTATACCCAAATAGCTCTTATGAAGAATGCGTTTTTTCGAAACGTAATGCGTCCCATTTTGAAGACGTTTTGTTAGGTGCAAGAATCCGTACTGTTGACAATATTTCTTCTTCTTCGCTGGAACTGGTTGACTGCTCTACATTTGAAACCGGAACATCTTTCAATGTCGGTCTAACAAGAGGAGTTTCTCTGAAACAGGATTTCAAAGAAATAGTTTAGTATATGAGCTTCACTCTTGGTTCTTTTTCCTTAAGGTACTAGGTTCAGAATACACTTGGTTGTGGAAAAATTAGAAATAACAAACATATATAAGATTCAACCTATATAAAGCATATATAAGATAACAAAATAACATAACATAACGCAAAGGGTTATGGGTTCAATTCCCATCTGGAGCTCAGATTTTTATTATAGTGACTGCGCGATGCAGTTAAAACGATCAATGCGTTCATGACGCATTCGTTGGTACTAAAGTGACTGTGTGATACAGTCCGTGTGTCAAAACCCAATATATTGACCTTGCTCGCAATTTGAGTTCCCGTGGCTCAGTGGTAGAGCGTCCGACAAGTGTACAGAAGGTCATGGGTTCGATTCCCATCTGGAGCTCAGCTTTTTCCGAGTTCTTTGTCTCCGCATGAGTTTATATATATTTTATTTATAAAGATAATCTATAGTCTAACAAGTGTTTTCCTTTGTATAAACTATGAATGTCTTTATCTGCAAAGCAGCTTTGAACAAATAAAATTAAAGTTGAAAAGGATTATCGTGCTTGAATTTGTATCGCGGTTATTTCGCAACGTCGTCGTGACGGATCTACGCCGATATGTATCCAGTTTAAGCAATTGCGAGACAAAAAACTAAAAAAAAACAGACTTCAACGGAGTTCAAACCCGTGACCCTTGTTGCATTGATGGACCCAATAAAATTGGCCTATTCTAACCAGCAGCGGTTTCATAGCTCAATTAGGCCCTGATTATATGGAACGAGCTAGCCCGGTTGAGCGGGCAGAGTTTTTCTACCGTGATTCTGGCTGTCAACATAAACTCTGTAAAAATTTTGCTCGCGATTACAAGGACAATTTTCAGCCCGGTATGCAAAGATCTCTGTAACAACCGTCCGGGATCCTGGCAATTCGGGCTTAAAATTTTTCATATAATTGAACAACCGGACTAGCCTGGCCTCGCCTTGACGTATCGACGAACACTTTTTTAGCAGTTTTACTCATTGCGCATGAGTAGTTCGAAGAGTCTCGGCGAGGTTGGCAAGATGGCGGCTGCGAATAGGCATAAGTGGACCAACCAGGGCCGGGCCGGCTCATGTCATGTAATACCGGGCTAAGGTTGTGTTTTCAGCCTGTTCAACCGAGCTAGTCTGTTCCACATAATCAGGGCCTTAGTAAGAGCGCTACATGTATATCGCAGTGATCACAGCTCGAACCCCGTTCAAGCCTGATTTTTTCAGTTTTCTGTCCGCAATTTCTTAAGCTAAATTCGTTATGAGCCTAGTGGCCCATCAGAGCCGGCGCTAATCTCCGGTTTCTGTAGTGTTCAGCGGATGAGAGTCTTTGACTCCCCATGGACGGAAACAACCATCGTAGGTTAGTTAGAAAAGATTTAGCTAGTCATAATTTTAAATATTAAGTGTGTTTGATATTTAACAATTATTACACGAGGGTGGATAGGATATAAATTGATAAATAATATAGTCGAGTTTTCGTCTCCCACTAGTCGATACATTAATATATACATAGCAAGTTAGCTTCTCATAAGGATGGAGAGTTGAGTCAGTTTTGGAAGAAAAAGAAGGTCACACAAATATTACAATCTCGTGTAAAACTCACACAAATATTCCAATAGCCCGTGCTCGAATCTATGACCCTATGATTATTTAAGTATGACGTCTTAATTAAATTTTTTCAAAACAATGTAGTGAAAAACTAATACCTGCGATTTTCGTATAGTGTACGCCTAAACTTTATATATGCCTTTGTAACAGTCACAGTTTGCCTAAAGTTGTCGCGTTCCGTGTTGGATGACGTCATAGCTTTATGATTTCGCAGGTTTTTAAGGTGTTCGTCCCATGCTTCTCCCTCGAGCTTTACTTTGCTATTCGTAGCCGGTGGAAGCTTTACTGCTATTTTCTTTGGTCTCGCGAGACCAGAGGGCTGTTGCACGTGAGAGTGGCCCAACATTGCTGGACATGTATTGGACCTTAGCAACGGTGTCCTACCCTGATCACGTGGTAATTTGTGTTCAGCTTTCTGGAAACTGGTTGGTCGATCAATTTCTTCGTCATGGTTAAGAGAATAATCAGAGGCTCCTCTTTTAAAACTATCTTCTGGTTTCTTTATTGCTGGGAAAGGACGACTTGTTTTTCTCTTTGCCAAATCTACTCCATTGTTTCTGGTCGAAATTTGTCTTTTAACTTTCGGAATTTCAGTCGAAGCCAAATTTTCCTCTGTTCCCAGTTCAATTTTCTTACCATTACTATAAGCCTTTGTTTTTGTAGTATTATTTGGATTAAAATTGTTGTCTCCGCTGTTTTTTGTTAATGTCGGAGAAAGCACACGATCAGAATACTTATGTGTGAATTTCTTAATATCCTTCATTCCTTCGCCAACAACAGATGTCTTTCTTGTTTCTTGCATCTTCGTCATTTCTTGTCGGTAAATGCTTCCCAAGTTTTGTTTCGCCAAATTCTTTTTCCTCTGTATCGAAGGGGTATCCCGTAAAACACTAATATTTGCTAGTTCTTTGTAAATACGATTTTTTTCTAGGTAAGACGATTTCAGGCACTGATTTTGTTCCTTTTCATGTTGGATACCAATCTCTCGAACGTCATTCGTTGATTTCCGAAAAATTCGGAAAACATCGTCAGCCATGTGAGATCTAATGTTTTTTATCTTTACGATGGGAAGTGCGGCTGAATTTTGAAAGATCGTCTTGGGATCAAAGGTTCTAGACATTTGAGTCATGTCAGTTGTACCTTCTCCCGACATCTTTGATAGAATTAAATCTTCTTTGCCGAGTTCTCTTCGTCAAAAGTTGGTCAAAGTTGCATGCAGTTCTCACATAAATTCACAACAGTTTTCCAACTTTCTCATATGTGTTATGGAACTTTTATGGTCTTTTAAAGCAAAGAAGAAGCTGTGTTGACGAATTGTTTGAATAGTTTTTGTTACTTAAAACTCTCAAACTTCTGCCACAGTTCTTGGGAGGGTTTTGCACCAAAGAATTAAGGAGCTTAAGTCGAAGTCTTTACAACGAGGTCCTGTTTTGTTTTAAAATTTCTCTAGTGTCAAGACAAATTTCCCCTTTAGAACTCGTGTTGAAAACAAATGTTGTTACCAAAGAACGTATATGCGTGGTTAATTTGATTTGAGACAATGCTTGCCTTTATACATTTTGAAATTCCAAGTTCCTGCACGAAACCTTGCTAATTAATCTTCTCTTTCAAACTTGTACAGTTTCTTAGGTCTCGGGAACACGTGAAATTAGACCTCTATACATCATTCTGCATCGCCAACGAAAGTTTATTTTATGGGTTTTTCCGTTTCATCAATAAACAAACTAAATTAATGCAAAGTGAACTGTACTGAGCATTTGTAATGCTCATAGGCTTCACCACAAAAGTTCCCAAAGGAATACTCAAAGAGAAAATTGAAGCCTTTGAAGTCAATTAATGTGACTTGAGAACAAAAGGGAAAATCTTTCATCAATAGATTTGATAGATCATAATCCGTGAAATGGTGATTTAATAACATTGAAGGACTTGGTTCATACATTTACAAACTAAGTACTGCGATGAAATCCTTTTATAAATTGAAAATTAATCTCTATACTTGTTTGAATTTACAGTAATAGAAATGCATCAGACCTCCATTAATACTTGTTGTATAGTTTTTTAGAAAAACTATTGCATTGCGTCAGCGAGTCGGTGATTTAATCAACTTTGTGTTGAAATATTAAATCATCGCCGTAAGTAGAGTAGAAAGCTGACGTTTCGAGCGTCAACCTCGTGCCCAGGCTCGTTTCCCTCCGATGAAATGAGCCTGGGTGCGAAGTTGTTTGAGTATTAGCCCTTCGTCAGAGCAGAGATTTAATTTTATCTGACTAAAAACAATGAAAAAGTACACAAGTAGTACTGATGTTTTTGTAATCTATGTTGGAGGAATTTGTAACTTTAGACAATTTCTCAACAGAATATATTTTCCCCAATGTAAATTTTCAATTGAAAGCTATTTTTTGAAACTGCATTTTTTGTTTTTCGTAAATTGTAATGATTATGATTAATTGGTAACAGGACTTCGTCTCGTCCAATTCAGTCTGTAATCCTACTCGAGATTAACAAATCGAACTCCCGCTTCGCGGTCGTCCAATTTTGTTAATCACTCCTATGATTACAGACTGAATTGGACTCCACTCAGTCCTATTACCATTATAAATAATTTGTTAAAGCTTTTAGTTTCGCAATAATACACCATCAGTTGTCCAAGTTCACTCAACCTTGAGTTGGTTTGAGACAATTTTCGAATGATTAATGCAGCAAAAAGAAGCTTTTTGTTCACAAACATTCTTAAAATGAAGGATCTTTTGAAATTTCTTAAACAAAAAGATAAAGAAATGATCTGAATAAGTTAATCTTCTAAAAGAGCTATGATTTGTATCTGCTTTTGTATATGAAAATCAATCAGCAGCTTAATATAATACAAAAAGTGGAAAGATTAATAGATTAAGTTGAACCATCTAAAGCATGGATGAAACGGGTAAAATTATCCACAATTTGACGTCACTTTTCAAGTAGCTGGGTAAAAAAAAATACTATGCAAGGCAAAAATGCTCAAGAACGGCAATCCCTTTACGAAAAAGCATTGTTAATTGTACACAAGGACAAGGAATTCCTAACGAGTTTAAATAAGGAACTTGAAGATCGCAAGTTACAGAAATGCATTGAGTATAAACTTAAAGAGAGAAAATTACGAAAGGAGTTAATTGGGCTAAAAAAGGAGCAAAAGAGATTTAAAAAAGAAGCATTTAAACGAGTCCGCGAATGTAAAGCAATTGACGATATTGCTAAAGAACTTAGGCAAGATGACAGATTTGTCCAATTAAAAGCAAAACGACTAAAAGAAAAATCCAATACAATACCTCGAATTAGCTGTACGCAAAGGAATGTTCCTCGAATATTACGACGTACTTTATCAGCAGAATCTGAATATTTCACGTGGACTTCGGGAGTATCGGCGAAACTTTGCTATGGTAGAGAACCTTCGGGTAGATTACCGGCCTTCGGTCAGTCTGTTTCTTCATTAAAACGGCGTGGAAGAAAAGAGAATAATGCCTTGAAAGCAGAACCTCAAAACCACAAAAATCAGCGAGAGGTGCATACAATCTCTTACAGTGTTCCAATTTCTGATAAAGATCAGAAGTTGCGTATGAAAAGCACTAGATTTCCCTGTCTTCCTTCCCCATCAACAAAAGGTCATGGTAGTTATCAAAAAAAATAGAGCCTTAGAGGGATTCTAAGTTGATTTGATAATTTTTTTTCCTGTCAAAAAAGAGACTACAATTTTGCCGAAGACTATGTCATTTTTGCCGGTCAACGGGCGGTGTGTCTTTTTAAATTCAAATGCTTATGTATACGTATTATGATGATAAAGCAACAATAATAAACTATAAAAAAATACTAATAACATAATGTTTTTAAGTGTTATATGTAATTTATGATGCTGATTATGATTTTTCAATATTCAAATACTTATATGTATACGCATTATAATGATGAAGCAACAATAATAAACTAAGAAATATTACTAATACTATTAATTCCTTTTTTGAAGTATTATATGATGTATAATGGTGATGGTCGCAGAATTAAGAGTAGTGATTATGGTAGTTTATCTTTTTTTTCCCAAGGACGTTATAAAAAAAAATTCGAGTTCATGTGCGAATACTAGGTCTTTACCGTATTTTACTGACTATAAGTCGACCCCCCTTTTTGCAGCCAAAAAAGGCTGATAAAAAGTTCCACTCAGGCATGCAAGAACAATCAAAAAGGGATGAACTAAAAGAAAGAAAGTGGACAGCCGTTCAGGTCGGGACT
>JAOEHV020187382.1:0-13473 GCA_025447995.2 Isaurus tuberculatus | reverse complement strand
ATAATAATAATAATAATAATAATAACTATAATAACAACAATAATAATAATAATGACAATTCAATTCAGTACAGCCCATAGTACAACCAGTCACAGTTTCTAACGTTTTTTCTCTTGTACTACTCACTTCTAGAACTTCTAATTTCAACTGATTACAAGGAATAGAAACTGCTCGCAGTCTATTTAGAACAAAGACCCCAAAGAAATAGACTTTGTTGCCAGATAAGTTTTCACCAGGAAAAGTGATTTTTTGTAGTACTAAATCTTAGTAAAACATGATTAATAAATAATTATGAAGTTTGTAAAAGTCGCATAATGGTCTGTATAACGAATGTATCGCATCAAAATGGGTACAAAGGTCAAACTCGGAAAACGTCACACAATTTACAGATTTCTTCGGAACAAAACAGCTATATAAATCTAAAATCATAAAAATATCAACCAACAATTATTTTCATTTTAAAGCAAGAAATGTGAGTGCTAAATATTTCAGTGAGAGTAAAACTAATTGGTAGCAATACTTCGCTGGTATCTTTGTAAACTCAAACGTTTAAAATGTCTTGAAAATTAAAGTATAAAATTATGAAAACAAATTTAATACGGAAATTATTGTGAACAAAAATAACAGCCAGGGTTCGTTGTGTAAAATAGTTCTAGAAGCTTAAAAATACCGCTTGACGAATAATAAAACAACCATACTTTCAAAGAAATGAACAGTAAACAAGAAAGCATTGCCATTGTGAAAAATATTTCGTGCCACGACGCACAGTCGAAGCCACAGTGAAACATCATTAATGTTTTTACTAGCTAGGAACGGCAAAAAAGAGACAAATTACCTTTGAAACAGTCTTTGCAGCACGAGTTTGCATGTTTAGCTTACAATGAAATTAATAGAAATAGTTATTTTCAATACACTTGTTTCACTACAGCCGCCATTTTCCCAAGGTTGCCTGTACTGTTTCCAGTCCTTCGCAGTCACAAATAACTCGCGGAATCCGTTCGACCACAGGAAGCCCACACTCTGAGTGTGTTAATTCATAATTTCAAGCTAATTAAAAGAAAAATGTATGAGAAATTTTATTTTTGAACGCTATCAACTGAGAAATTAATATAAATAAACTTTTACCTCCTTGAAGTGTTTTCCGTGTCTTTTTTAAACTACGGTAGCAAATGTAACTAAATCTATGTGATTTTAGCAACGCTGTGTTGAAGCTTAGTTGCCTCAGCTGATGTGTTCTACACCGAGTTTGCTGATTTGCAATTTTCTGACAGAATTAACGTTTGCCGAGTCCGATTAAACTGTCATTATACTACTTTTAATGGCTAGGAAAAACAAATGTGCAACACTCTTTTTGGTTCATCATTTGTAGCTGCCATTTTGCATGATTTCCGAGCAACATAGAAAAAGTATAGTAGCTTGGTACCGTGTAAAATGTGCGTTCAACCTCCCGGATGGTCCTACATGAAATACATTCTCAGAAAGTCGGCCTCGAGGGAAAAATCCGAGATTATCTTGGATTAGTCGGGAAAATAGAAAACATTTCTATTTAAGCCTGGTTTTCATATGTTGTAAAAATCCCCGAAGTTCAGCTATTTCAGCCGGTTACCCATCTATCCAAGACTTTTCCGGCGTGGATGGTAACGAGGCACACGTCCGCTTTAAGACGCAATAAACGGCAAAAACGCCATCGTGGTCACTTATAGAGGAGGTAGGTATAATATCAGAGGCTGTCCTGTAACAGAGTGTCGGTAGTTTGTGATAACGTGGTCTATCAGTGTTCTTGACGTGGGCGTGACACGGGTCGGTTTAGTGACGTCTTGATAGTTCCAAGGACATCCAATACCGACTTGTATCGTTTTGTCCTACTGTGCGATGGCTTTAACTTTAACAAAAACTTTATTTACCCCAGATTCTCATTTACATTATTTTTTCGTTCTAAATGAGATATTATTAAATCAGGGGCACTGGCCCCCTGAAATAACTAAAAAGCTAATCTGGTCAGGGGGCCATGGCACAAGGAAGTAGTAAATTCATATGTTATGGCGAAGCGGAGGTAAACATTATATATATATAAAAAGAGAGAGATAAAAAGAACAAAAAAGAAGAGAAAAAAACATAAATATTCGTATTACTTATAAAGAGCAAAGAGTATTGGAGAAGCCAATAAAGCTATTAGTATTTCTTAGTCATTTCTTTTTTATACTTGTTCTTGAACTGTCCAAGATTCATTAATTTTAGGTGGTTGTCAATTGAATTCCAAACCTTAGTTCCCTGAAAGCGAATATTAAAAATACCATAGTTTGTTCTTGCTCTCGGTAAGTAATATGAGTGTTTTGCTACTGACCTTGTGTTGTAACCGTGAATTCGACTGTTTGGAGTGAAAAAATTGTTAAATACTGACGGCAATAGTCGATTATGAAATTTGTACATAAAAAGTGCTGTTTGAAAATTCACAAGATCACTTAGTTTAAGGATATCGAGACTTAAATAAAGGACTAGTATGTTGATCATATTGCGAGAAAGTTATTAATCGAGTAGCTTTTTCTGTAGAATGAATAATGGCTGGATAATGGATGAAGTGTTGCCGGGTGTTTCTGCCGGGTAAGTGTGTCGATGTTTATATCGCCAGTAACGTACCAGCCACGTTGCCAACTTACGAAAACTTGTTTCGGGACCATCTGGGAGGCTGAACGCACATTTTAAACATTACCAACTACTGAAATATTTCTGTTGCTCGCGAAGCAAATGGCGACGACAAAAATGAATCAAAATCACTTATTTGTTTGTTTTTCTCAGCCGACAAAGCTAGAGGGATGATACAACCAGGCTGATAGGTCCTGTCGCATAGTCGCAAATCAGCAAACAAACAATTTCAGATACTCTCTGAACTAAAAACCTTCCAGCTCTAGGCCTTTGGAACTGCGAAGCAACAAATTTCGTCCTTAAAGAGCAAATAAAAGATAAACCGAGCCTGATAAAAAAAAATGATATAAAATTAGGGTTTTTTGTTAATAAGCTTCTAACGATGATCGCCGACCCAATAACATAAACTTCCTGACATCGGGAGAGTCGGTATCCGTCGGGAAAAATAACTGTTCCCGATCGTCAGGGATTTTCCCGACATACGAAAATCAGGCTTTTCCCAATTCGTTCCCGATTATCTCAGATGATCAGGGTTGAAAAGCGTACCTTGTTTTCATTAGTCGGAAAAGCTGGAACGTTCGGGAAAAACTAAAGTTGCCGATCCTCGGGAATTTTTACAACATATGAAAACCAGGCTTAATGATCTGTAATTTTTCTATTTGAGTTGACTAGTAATGACGTCTCAGTAGGAAGTAAGAATTTTTCAGTTTTGCTTGTCAGATAACTACGATATGGTGAATATCCCGTTATATTTTATCCCGTTATATATTACACTATTACTATATCATTAATACTTTGTATTTTTCGCAATTATTTATCAAACACTGTTCACGTATTTGACTAAATTTTGAACCTCACTGAAGCGGAATCTCATACACTATTAATATTTGGACCTGTGAAAAACTTTGGAAATGACTCTACTATCCAACACCTCATATTTTAAGTCCATCACCCAGTGCACCAAATTTTAGCAATTATGTGAATGCCATCTACTTTCGAGTTTTTAGACTTGACGACTGACGGGCCCCTCTCCTGGGCTTAGCCTGGGGAAGGTGTCCTAAGGAACTAGCACCTTATATCATGCGAGGCCATTCAATAGTCAGCACTTATTTGCCAAAACCCAAAGTTACAGAAAGTGCAAAAATACGTTGCATTTATGCTACAGCCGGAACAGGGTCTCAGCTGTTTGAAACGCTCAAGCTCAATTTTTCATGTAAAATCTTTTCTGAAACGTTGCTTAGGTAATTTTGGTGCTGCTTTTCAAATGGGCATCCCTTGGAATTGTCAAACACATTGGATTCGACTAGTTTTGAAATAGCGAGCAACTCCTTACTACTCTTCTACAAGCATCAACACGGCAAATCAAACAGGAACTAATTCCTAGTTTTTTCTGCTTGTTCTTTTGGTTTCAAACCTCTGACCTCATCAACTGCAGTGTAGCTTTTTTAGCTATTAAAAATGAGATCACAATCAGCTCTTGGAACACTTAAATCAAAACCACTTTTAATGTGTACATTTATTTTTGACCTAGCTTATTATTGGCACAACAAGCTTTTTAACGTTTTTACAGTAGTTAGCAGAAAATAAGTTTTTACCTTTGTGGTTATGTATGAATGCCAATTAGTAGCAAAAGAAAAGCTTTACCTAGAAAAATACGATGTGATTCATAACCGTGACCAATCAATCCTTTTATTTATAATACACAGTATAATCATGGTAAAAATACACATGCAAATAAACGCTATACGCATTACTTGTTTATCAATATATATAGATAAATGAGTAAAACTTGGCCGGTACCGGTTATCTTAAACAAGTAGGTACGTGCGATGTCATGCCTGGTTATAAAATAAATAAGAAACTTTCTCTTCAACAGGCAAAATTTTTTTTTTATTCCAAAAGTTTCGCCTACTAAGGCTCCATCAGTGAAAATGATTAAGTAAGGTATTGCAGCGGTTATACGGGTTTAAAGAAGAAAGAAAAAAGATAATAAATTTACATATCTACTGAAAATACAGTATATATAGGCGTCACCGCTGGCACAAGATGCTCACGCATAAAAGAACATGTAAGATCTCAAACAGTTTATAATCATTTAAAAACTCGTGTAAACAATCCAACGAAAGAAAATTTTATTGAATGGGAGATTCTGCACTCCAGCATCAACATGACAATTTGAAGAATAGTGGCAGCTATTGAAATCAGTAAAATTGGACCTACCGTGATGAATGGCTGCATCAGAGGAACATTGGACGTTTAATTTAATGTAATTCAGAGTTCATTCATTTAACTTTGTGTACTATTGCCAATAGAATGTAACTAAATATTATACTTTTATTATAACCGCTGCAATACCTTAGTTAATCATTTTCACTGATGGAGCCTTAGCAGACGAAACGTTTGGAATAAAACAAAAAAAACTTTTGCCTGTTGAAGAAAAAGTTTCTTACATATCTTAAATAACTTGACCGCTGCGATGCTGACGAAGTGCTCTTATTTCGCAGGCTGTGAAGTAACCGATTTTTGAAAAAGGTTAATTTTAGTGGGTCCATCAATAATAGTGTACAATGATTACTGTATAGTTACTTGTATCGCGGCTATTTATCAACAACAGCTGCCAGGTCTTATCATTCACAACTGCTTAAACTACATGTTCAAGATGTTAATATATAACTGCGTTTCAAATTCAATCCTAGCATTCGTTTCACACTCTTAAGTGGCACTTGTTTATCTGGTAGAGCGCTCTTTTCGACTACACTTTGAAGACACACATGCACCTACTGAAAGAAATGGACTTTTACGGGGGCTTATCTATGAATCTTGAAGGTTTCCAATGACTATTGATTCTATATTACCGTGAAACCATATTCTTTTTCTCTCTTAGCATAATGACTAAAAACATTTACACGCTCATATAAATTAATTAAATAATCAGTCATAGATAATATATAATTAAATTTGATTTTAAACTTAATCAAAAAATGTAACAGGAATCTTCAAAGCAGTAAATTGCTAGTTAAAAGCAGAAGGTAGATTTTACTGAGAACCAACAAATGAGTTCCACCTATTTGTCTTAACGTCATAATATTCAACAGTCTTGAGAAAAGCAGAACCACTGAATCCACCCACTGCATAGATGCAATTTCCGAGCACTGTGACTCCAACATTTTGCCGTGGTGTATTCATACTGGCCAACATAGACCACTCATTTGTTTTAGGGTTGAAACACTCCATGCTGCTGAGAAATAACGTACCATCTGAGCCTCCAACCACATAGATCAGCCCATTCAGAACAACTGCTCCAGCACCACGCCGTTGCACTATCATAGGTTTGACAAATGACCATAATCCTTCACTTGGGTCATAACATTCAACACTACTATAACAATTCCAACCATTAAATCCACCAATAGCATAAACCTTGCCATTCAGAGCAGCTACACAAAGATTGCTACGTTCAACATTCATTGGCTGAATTTTGCACCATTTCCTTTCCATGGAATCATAAACCTCGGCCATTCCTAGGTGTTTATTTTCCCACTGGCCACCAACAACATACATCTGGTTGTTAACAACAGCAACACCTAAGCTGCTGCGCTGCTGTCTCATTGGCAGAATGTTGGTCCAAATGTTAGTTTCAGGATCATAACACTCAACAGAATTGAGATCAAGATGTCCATCTGAACCACCAACAGCATAAAACTTGCTATTTAGAACAGCGAGTTCAAACCGGCCTCTGTGACAGCCAAGACTTTTGACTTGCTTCCACTGGTTGGTAACTGGGTTGTAGCATTCTACCAGTTCCAGACAATCACCTCTATCATATCCACCCACTGCATACAGTTTACCATTAAATGCAGCAGCTCCTACACCAGAACGACCTAATAATAAAGCAATGAAAATTTTTGTTGGAATCATTGTCAAGACTAAATGATATTGAGAACAAAAAGAAATAATGCTAACATTTATGATGATAACAACATTTCATAATAGTAATAATAATAACAACCTGCCTGGTAAAACTAAGGCGCCACTCAGCTTTTGAACCAGTTCAGTTGTATAAAAAATGAACAACTTATCTCTAAAGAGAGCAATAATTTTTTTTGAATTGCAGCTCTTTGGCAGATGCTATTCAAAATTTAAACAGACATCTGAACATCTATCTCCAGACTTTTGTAGGTTTACTTTCAACTGTAGTCCTTGATTTGCATTTTTCACAACAAGAGTACTGAGCAAACAAAGCAGTTAAAGTGCTTTAAAAACTAAAAGTACAAGTAGCTAAAAGTTAGTTTTAATGGAATAATTTTTTGTGATGGTAACCAACTCAATCACAATGAATGGTTTGTATTATTTCTCATTCTAGCTGCGCAGTGTTCCAAATTCACAGACTGAAGTATGACAACCATTAACCTGGGTTTATCATGACAACTGTCTAAGTTTTTACATTCTTTTGTTTGTGAATTCCATCTCAATTCTTACATGTACCACTACTTGAAGTAAATGAAATTGCAAAAACCTTTACTTCAGTTTCTGTTACATCATACCTCTACTCATTGGGGCAATGAGTGTCCATTCCTCACCAATAACAGATGAATCTGATGACTCGGATGTACTTGAAGATACTTGGTACTGGTTCATGTGAACTGAAAGGGCAACTATTTCATCACCCATTCCTGCAACTCCAACACAATCATTTTCCATATTTTGATAAGATGCAATTAAGTGAAGGTCATTCTCTGATGTTGACAAGGGACGTTTTTTCTTAATCTTGGTGTTTTCACTCTGCAAAATCCTTTCTCCATTTTCAGTCCTCTGATTAGCAATTTTATCCATTTTGGCTAGCTCATTAGATTTTTGACGAATGTATCCTTTCTGTGCTTCAGTTGCAATAAACTTATGTTCATTTGCCAAATCTTCAACATCACACTCTTTTAGTTCCTTTTCAGGGGTAAGATACATGATGTAGGTCTGCTCTAACAACTTACTCATGTTACAATCTTCCTCCTAGATATAACAAAAATGTAATACTAAATTAAAAAACATCAATAAACTTCTCACTGGCAACGTTATTATTTACAAATGATCATATATGATACTTTCAGGATCTTTCAAAATAAAATTGGCAATAGGTTCAATGGCAGTGAGTGAACAGAGCCACTGTTTCTCCCCCAAGCATGAGAGAAAAGATGCAATGCTGACTCCCAATTATTTCATCTAAATTTCTGGATGTAAATATTATGGGCTATTTATTGAAAAACTGGTTTAAAACAGGTTTTCTTGCAAATTTCTGCTGATTTTCATTGCAGGCTCGTTCTCATCTCATGCAAGATAGCTGGTATAATTATTCACACTCAAAACAGCAAAACAAGAAAGCAAAAAAGAAAAACGAGAAGTAAGCAACCACAAACAGTACCCTACAGATATATTAAAAACAGATGCAGAAGTTTGTGTCAAAATTCTAAAGTTAAGTTTAAAAACTTACGCTGTCATTGAAACAAAGTCAAAGACATTTCGTGGCCAGTCAACATCACTTAATTCTTTCGACTTTATTTATAACTTTTGATGTTTGCCACTTCTTTTAACTGATATAACTGTAGACAAACAAAATTATTCAGTTGTACCTACAGCCAATGTTTAATTGAAGGAATTGAGAATTGTAAAATAGCAAAAAATTCAAACTTTAAGTTTTATGCATTTTAACCAATTTCTTTGCACCATTGCTAGACTGATTAACATTTGACATACATCACACTAGTATGTCATCCTTATGCATGTTCAACAGGGTAATAATCGGGAGTCAGCAGAGCCTCTTTTCTCTCTCGCTCAGGGGAGATATGATGGTATCTACCCAGTGCATATATCTACCCAGGGAAAAAGGTCTTTTATCAGCCCAAGAGACTTTTGTCTGCATGTCATGTTTAGGGCCAGGGGTCTGAAAAAAAGGAAGAAGTTGGCTTCTGCTACTTAGGTAACATGCTAAGTTCTTATGACAGTGTTTCTGATGCTGTGAATGCTAGAATTTGTAGTACCTGAAAGAGTTTTGGAAACTGAGTGATCTTCTGGTTGGTAAGTCTGGACTATCTTCGAAAAAAAGAAGCAAGATATACAGGAATTCCATTTGACTAGTGTTATTTAACTACTGCAAAACTTAAAAACTGACTATGAAAGATTAGCGAGTCTTTAGAGTGCAGAAAGGCACACGATCAGGACAATGTGTGTAGATAAAGTTGCAGACAGGGTGTCAAGCTTCTAGCAGTTTGAATATTGATGTTGATGTGGATAAATCTTTGACAAGACTGTTAAAGCTGTATCAAAATGTTCTTTTGAAAAACATGTATAACCCAGTTATGCAGGTTCTTTAATAAATTTAGAAGCGAAACTTATCAGAAAGGTCTAGAAGCTAACTTAGAAAGACTCCACTTATCTCACTGTTGAGACAGATGTGCCTGATTCATCAATTGAAAGCCCCCCAATCCTTTGTGATTGTTCTTAAGAAAAATTAACTTTAAAAGACTTTGTACTTGTTACAGTGAAAATGAGTAAATATATCACATGTTTTACATTTTATTTTTTTTAATATTACATATGGATTTTAACTTGTCAAATGTTTGGAGCACATGTTTAAATTAATTAATATTGTCTTTCATCAGTTTTAATGCCAAAGATATTAAAATAGAGCTATCTTAATACTCATGTGTAATGGGCAAGACTGTTCTATTCTTATTTTAACAACATTCCTTAAATGTACAATAAATGATAGTGATTTTTCATGCTCAGACTTTTTATCGTGCAATCTAAGTTTTGGTTTTTTTGAAAACATCCCACATGAACTACACATTTACAACATAACAAATGTTTTTAATGTATTTTTTGTGAACTGACTCATCAAATGGTAAACCGTAGATATTCAGTGAAACTGCATGTACAGTATTAATGCACATTATCTATTACCCCAGCAATAATCAAAACCATATGTTAACAAGGCCTATAGCTAAATGAAGCTCAAGTCAAAAAAGCTCTTGATTTCACAAAAAGGGGGATCCATCAAAAATTGGAAGCTACAGGTCTGTCATCAAACTCATCGAATAAATGAAACCATTAAAAAAAATTAATTAGAATGTGATACTGAAGCCTCTTGCATATGTATACATTTACCATAATTACAAATTACAGTCGAAATAAATACCAAATTAAAAGAAGCAACCAGAGCCTCACAAGGCATGCATTTGCGTTCGCCTCTAAATTTAAAAAAAATATTATATGCAGTGGGGCTAGACAGCAGTGACAATGTGGGAAGAATAAAAGATACTACACTACAAAATTAAAATAAAATAGGAACTTTGACTCTAAAACTTAAGATCATAATACTTCCCCTTTTCACTTTTTGGTAGCTAGTTTGTTTTTTTAAAACAATTGGCATTATCAAAAATGCAATGTAATTTCTTTTCTCTTCAACTGTTTCCTTGCCTGCCTATACCAGATAGTCTTTGGGGCAAAAATCAAAATTCTTGCAAATGAATAATAAAAACTACATGTAATCAAAACTTTTTATTTTTTACATAACTGTTTTGTTTTCACTTGCAACAACGATTTCTCGTTTGTTTCCAACATCGACTTAAACGAATACGGACAAAAAATAAATCGTTCGTAACAACTTTTCACTGTACAACTATTTCCTATTTTTGTCAGAATGTTTAACTTACACACTTGCTCCCGCGCTTCTTTCCGTGTTAACTAGGAGTCCAATAATGTAAATAATATCATTCATGTAATGAACGAGGGTACATCAAATAAATAAGTGAAGTGAAATAATGCATTTTTGATTTGCACAAGCTATGAATATCTATGTACTGGACGAGTCCAGAGGTAGCGAGGCATTTTTATTTCATGCAAGCATAATATTTCGCTAAACCATGACAAATCAACTTACCACGGTAATAAATCATGTTGTAAACTATACAAAAAGTAAGTCTCAACAGCTTACCTGAAGTTGCTTTTTCGCCCACAAAATAACATTTTTGCAAACTTGTTCACCTGTGATTTCTCCTTGCCCACCCCTTCCAGTCAATTCCACTTGCAGTCGCGGGAGAGACATGAACTCTTTCTCATGACAAATTTGGTTGAAGTTCTCGCTAAGGAACTTTTCAGTTGCCGACAACAGATGTTCACAATTGTGGCTCCCAGCAAATTTCCTCACACTCAACCAATCTTGAGGCATCACCTTTTCCTCAATTAATTTGAGAGCTTCATTTTGCACGCCAACTAAACCAAGATTTTTAGCGGCAATGAAAATATCTGGAGCCTCTCTGACCGACATTTCAATTCGCGCGATGTAGGAGAACTCGATCAACTTTTCAACAGCACGTGGGTCGAGACCTTTGAGCTCTACAACCAAATTATCAGCAACCCTCGTGTTATTGCGATTTATGTCTTCAAAAATTTGTGGCATACTTATCGAGAGAACTGATCTATGGCCATATATCTCAGAGTCTTCAATCTTTATCAATACGTCGCAAAATTTCCCAGTTTTTCGCTGCTCGTTGAGCCCCGCAAGAACCGTTTTTCCTCTCTCGGGATCTTGATAAGCCATTTTGAAGTTCCAGTGTTCCGAACTGTTAGAGTTTTCCATACAGCTGCCAAGCTTAAACGAAACAGTGAAAAAAGGGGCACAGTTCGATACATTGTAAAACCAAAACTGAAATTAAAATAGAAATTGAACAAAGAATCTACGGAAAGTATCTGTCGAGTATTCGAACTCAACCAATATTGCCTATTTTTTAACACAAAAAATGGTTAAAAGTATATCAATTTCAAATACGTAACTCACCGTTATCGGGAAACTTTAAATTCATTCATAAATTTGAGCATTTACTAGAGAAAAAACTACCTTCCACACACTTTAGGAAATCGACAACTGCTGGAGTAATGAGAAACGAAGCAGTGTGAATTTATCAACTCGTCAAATCTTCTTCCAGACACACGACCTACATTTTACTATCTCCAAGCATTATTTACTCATCCTATACATTTTGCAACATCCTCTTTCTGTAGCATTTTTTTAAACTGTGCCTTTCAAGCTATCCAAACCTGACTACCACACTGTTTGACATTCAGCCACGGCTTGTCACACACAAGTTCACTGTTCACCTGATATCACGTGCACGTGTGAATTAATTATGCAGATCTCTTTTTTTTTCAGTTTTTCGAGCTTTTTATGATCTCAACTTAATATATCTAAGACATCTAACGAAAACTGGACGCACATTACTCGGATTAGTTAGTAGTCTGATAAAAAGAATAAATAACGGTTAAAGAGTAGATGGAAAACCGACACCACAGCCGACCTCACGTTACTGAAAACGTTTCTGAGGAATAAAATAGTTCTAAAATCCTTCTTTGTCAAACTTTGTTTTAATTGTTGAACCCTGCTGCACCTTTTTGGTCTGCGAGGGCACCCCAAACTTCACAATTGTGGCTTACGAATTTTTACGATGTCGTTGATTCTCATTTTCCCTTTCAATTCGAAACTTCAACAACCCCACCGGGCCACCACCAACAATTTGACAGCAGCCTTTTCCCGTTGGCCCGGAATTTGACGTTACGAAGTGCCCGGGGGCCGGGGATTTGAACAAACAACGAAATTTTAAGTTGCATCTATTCGTTTTCCTATGATTAATTTAACAGTCTTTAGGCTTTAAATTTCCTAACATTTTGATAATAAAACGTACCTGTGAATATTCCAACATTGATATCCACAATAAAATACTCAACACAACCTGCAAACTTCTCTTTCCTCTTTATGTCGAAACTGAAAGAAATTGAGATTACGAATCCTGCGCCTTACAACTAGGCCATCAGCTCAACTCCTACGTCATAAAAAATTTTAAGGGGCTATGAAAAAAATTTCAGTCGATTTCGAAACTAAAAGAAATTAAGATTGAGAGTCCTGCACTTTACCACTAGGCCATCAGGTCAACTCAATGGTGGCCCATTAGTGCCATAACTCCTACGTTATGAAAAAGTTAAAGGGGGTATGAACAATTTTTCGGTCGATTTCAAACGTAAAAGAAATTGAGATTTAAAGCCTTGCGCCTTACCACTAGGCCATCAGGTCAACTTCTACGTCATAAAAATTTTGAAGAAGGTATGAACAATTTTTACGTCGATTTTTCGAAACTAAAAGAAATTGAGATTTAGAGTCCCTCGCCTTACCACTAGGCCATAATATAAACTCCTACGTTGCATGTGAAAAATTTGAAGGGGGTATGAACAATTTTTTGGTCGATTTCGAAACTAAAAGAAATTGAGATTTAGACTCCTGCGCCTTACCACTAGGCCATAACATAAACTCCTACGTTGTGAAAAATTTGAAGGGGGTATGAACAATTTTTCGCTAGATTGCGAAAATAAAAGAAATTGAGGTTTAGAGTCCTGCACCTTATAACTTGGTCATCGGGTAAACTGCTGAGTCATAAAAAAATGTAAAAGGGGTATGAAGAGTTTTTTGGTCGATTTCTAAAATACCCCAGGCATTTAAAAATTTTAATGAAAACAGTTGCCTGGGGTTGCCTGTGACAAACCTGGGGCGTTTTTATGACATGTGACTTGAGTTGTCCAATAAGATAACAGAAAAATAAAACATTTTTTTAAAAAAATCACATATAACTACTCTTGGGTGCTTAATACAAGGGGGGCCCGCTTATTAATTTTTTGATTTTTTTTTCAACCCCCCCCCGGACCCTATTAAGACCCTCCCCGCTTATTATATTTCAGAATCGAATAGGATAACCTATACCATTTTTCAACATACTTTCCTTTTTTCATCTTTCT
>JAOEHV020187287.1:0-13474 GCA_025447995.2 Isaurus tuberculatus | reverse complement strand
TAAACAAAATTTTCCGTGATTTATACACCCTGTTCTAAACTGGATGGTCTGAAAACTATACCCTGAACAGCGGCACATACCCGTATAGTCAATATATTGGAGTACCCCCCCCCCCGGAAGAGAGGCTTGTCAGTGAACCAACATGATTATGAGCTCGGAATAAGTCAGAATTTGCAACCGTAGACACCTGTTTCGTCCTTCTTTGGACTCGTGAGTACGGAATAGCAGATAATAAACCGACTGGCAAATATACTCAGCAACGACGAGCATGCGCAATACTACGTGCTACCAAAGGATGAATAAACTCACTAGCATAGTTTTGTATTCTAGCATTACTAACGAATTTTTCTGTCGACTTCCCTTTTGTATTTATATTATGTCAATAAACAAAGACACATTAGTTTTTATAAATATAAACTAGAAAATTAATTTTTGACATAGAAGAGCCATTTATGGAATGTCAATAAATATTAATAATTAGTATTATTTTTTATTTTTATTACTATTATTATTATTATTATTATTATTATCATTATCACTATTATTAATTAATGTTACTTTATTTCATTTTATTTGATTCCTTGTAAATATACATTTATATATATTACTCTTGTATCAATTCAAGTAGCCAGTTGTTTATTGCCTATACGTAGTGAGATTTACAACTGTATTCATAAGAAAATAAAATTTCCATTATTATTATTATTACTACTATTATAACCCTTTTTTGGCAGCTTCCTCCACGCAAAAAAGTTGCTTCAGCTTTAATGTTTACGCAAAGAAATATTAGACTTTATTTCAGGGTTTTGTATCATTATAAGTGAAAACACCAATTTTTCGTGAAAATGCAAATTTTGTTTTTCTCCAGAATCACTAATTTTTCTCCCTCTGTAGAACCGACTTTCACAACAAAATAGATAAAGAGGGCTCATTAAATGGGTCAATTGCCCCGGAGATCGGGCAATAACTCCCCATGAATAATAGACCCATTTCACGCCAGCGTGGCATTATTAGATAATCCGATTTTCAAAAAACAAAATTCATCAAATTTGTCACATCAATAATATTAAAAATGCAAAGTTTCGATGAGATTGGCCAAAAATTGGCGAAGATGTGAATATTTTAAGCTAAACATTTTTGCGAAATTTTTCCAAGAAAATGTATGTTTAGCACGATAACGAGGCTCGAAGGGCATGTAATGCCCTCCCACCATACATTTCTTTGTAATATTGCCGAGATTTGAAAATTAATTCCTTTGCTAATTTTGGGGCCAATACATTAAAAATTGGCAGTTTTACTAATTTAGATGTGACAAATTTGATAGTAAATTCCTTTTTCCAATAAATGATAAATCAAACATTTCACTGTGTCACGCTAAGCGTGAAAATGGTCTATTGATTCAGTTCCGAAGTCGATTTTTTGAATGGTTGACTGGCAGTATACTGGTCAGCGGTAGCCAATCTATAATTAGGACAAAGTGTGCCTGACTAACCGCATGCTTTTGGTTTTTGGTTTTTGCCTTTTGTATATTTTTTGCTATTCAATTATTTTTACAAATCATTGTAACACGAATTGAAACCATTCTTGGGTTGCTTTCCTCAATTTAGATGCCTTTTATTTCACTAGCCAATAGCACATTCAATTAAGCTTGCAGCACTTCAGTTTGTGTCAGAAACGAATAGTATATTTCTTATTTTATCATTTTTTATTTACTGCGGTCTTCTCAGGACCTGTTTATATGATCCCAAGTTAAAGGGATGTCCCTTCCACCCGGGACAAATTGACCTGCAGTTTATATGAGGCTTTGAGCCCGGGATTACTTTGCCGTGTGTTTATATGGAAAATATCTGGCCCGTTGCAAGCAATCAAACGTGGGAAATTTTAAGCATAAATAGTCGAGTTGTCCCGGGTAGAAGGGACAAACTGTTTATATGGAGAAAGTCATCTCGGTTTGAAGGGATATCGAGTTATCTCTGGCACCCGAGACAACCCTTCGTCCCGGGACGTCATATAAACGGTTGGCTGCGTTTTACAGAGAAATGTATGAAAAGTTGTCTCGCCCCGAGTAACTCGGTTAGGTGAGATATCCCTTTGTCCCGGGACAACTTTTTCCAAATCAACGGGCTCTCAGTCCTAGACTGCAAAACAGTCTTTTGCTTCGCCCGGACTTTCAAAAATCTAAGCGTGTTCCGGAAAAAAAATGGACGTGCGGACATAAACAAAGCTTAAGAATTATGGGGAGGAGGGGCACCCAATCGACGAAAGAGCTTTATAATAAACTTTCGATCTCCCGACGAAGGAAGTGGTTCCACTGCAGTCTACCTCGGCCTTTGTCCTTCTTAAAATTCGGCACATGTAAAGGAATCCAAGACGATGTTGGAGTCCTGATTCCATCTCGTAAATTCAGGATCTCCTCCCTGATTGCAAATTCCAGTTCCTGGATTCAAATTCCAGCTCCGGGATTTTGCATTCAAATTCCTGGATTCCAGATCCTTCTGTCCATGCCGTAAATTCCGGATTCCAAACCAAAACTCAGTTTGTTGGATTCTGGATTTTGGATTCCTTTACACGGGGAGATTTTAAAAAACCCTTACACGTTTTTTAAAATCAGTTCTAAAGTTCTTTACGTGAATGCCATTTTTAGCTCTCAAGTTAGTTATCATGATCATGCTATTCTTTTGTAAAACGGAATATCGTTATCAATAATTCCTTTTCATATTTTTTTTGCACACATTTTTTATAAGAACACCCAGGATGAGATAACAAGATAAGAACAATCACCAGATGATTTTGATCAGACAAATTTAAGAATTTTTTAAAAAGATGAAGATAAGCAAGCTTGTCACGTTCGCGGACGCTGTATTGACAGTTTCAAGATTCTATTGCATACCGCTGGATGAAACAATAACAAACACGTATTTCTTAGCGCCGGGCAACTAATCCACTGTTTGGAATTATCAAGAAAGAAGAACAATTTAAGGCTGAAATCGCCAAAAAGTTAAGAACAGCCGAGCCTCAGGCAAAAGTTTACGGCCAATAAATACTGATTCTACTTTTTTTTTTAAAAGAAAAGTGTGTGTTGTAAATTTTATTTTTGAAAACCTTTTACAGCTCTCAGGGTTACTTAGCATGTTGCTTAATTTTACAGCAAGTTTGAGTCCTTGACCTAAGTTATTCGATTGATACACCCCTCTGTAACAGACCCAGCGAAACCCGACCCAGTGGAAATTTTGACCCTACTCAGCGGATTTTTAACCTGCCCCAGAACCCAGCGAATTTTCTGAATTGGCCCTGACGCTTTTTTACCTTCCCCAGTGCGAAAGCTGAGTACCCAGCGTGTCTTGCTTACGTAGAGCTAGTACGCGAAGTAAAGATCAATGAAGAAGAGTCTTTGCTAACCCAGTCAAACCCAGGGAAAAAATTGTCTAACCCAGTGAAATTGTTCTAAAAACCCAGTTGGAATTTCGATCTCACTGTGTCTGTTACAGAGGGGTGTATTGATAGTATACAAAGAAGGTGTATCTTTAGCAGTTATTGGTCAAGAGTATAACTCACGCTTTTCTTATAAGAACCAGTAACTTTCAGCTGAGGCTGCGCTGTTCTTAACTTTTTGGCGATTTCAGCCTCAAATTGTTTTTAAATTGTTCTTATTTCCTAATATTTCCAAACAGTGGATTGTTTGCCCGGAACAATAAAAAGGTGCTAAGAAATATGTGTTTGTTATTGTTTCATCCAGCGGTATGCGATAAAATCTTTAAAAAAAAATAAAAAAACGAGAGGTTAGAAATGTTAGAATGAAATTACATGTACATCTCAATCTGTGTACTGGATTAAATAAAATTTTCAAATTTGTCTGATCAAAATTTCAGCCTGGTGATTGTTCTTAGCTTGTTCTTAATTTTCGGGCAAATCTCAGCCTGGGTGTTCTTGGGGTGTTCTTATAAAGTTTGTTCTTATAAAAGAAAGCGTGTAACTCCTTGAACTGAAGCATAGCTCTGGCGCCAGGTGTCTTAAACCCCATTATGCAAATAATTTGGAAATTGTGACCTCTGAATTATGAACAAATATCAACATACATTATAATTGATGAGCTATCATCAGCTTGAACGAGCGAAAGAATGACCCCCAACCGAAACACAACAGTTTTCATGTTGGTTTCGCCAACTGTGACTTCGCCCGGATAAAAATCTTCATTCACTCTCAAACGTGAATTTTATAAAACGATGATTGTAAACAACTAAGCAAACATCTTATTTTCACCTACCTTCGAGTGTTGAAAACATTACAAATAACTTCAAAACTTTTGGTATTAGAGCCATTTCAGGGTAAAATAAACGAAACGTCCTCCAAAATTAGCTTCAAATTCATTGCTTTACTCTGTGTTCTGAGAAGTTGGGAGTCAAATTTCAAAAGATTCTCCAATCAATGTAACATTTTGATTAACATTTATGCCGGAACTTTTGCGTTTTCAATGACTGAGTTTTTGATGACATTTACAGACCTTATTAGCGGGGTATGAGTGTTGTTATATTTTTGATTTGATTCTATTGTTTCAGCTAACAGACAGTGACATGCCATTGCAAGACCCCACCAGAGGTGAATGCAAAAATAAAGACCTGGAAATTTGATGCTTTTAAGCCAGTTGAAAAACTTGAAACAAAAAAGGTAATTCATCATACAATATCATCAGATTTGTTCTGAAATATGTCTCTGGAACCTGAGAAAAAAACAAAGCTATTCCAAATTAAGATAATTCATATGATAATATCTATTAATTGTTACCGAATTCGAAACCAACTTCATTCATTTTCTTTGTTTGTAAAAGCATTTATTTCTACGGGTGGTATTCAAAATATGGAAAGGAATGTTATACACCGCTAAGTGTCGACAAGTAATTGTTTACAAATAGGTTTTGTTGATCACGTGACAAATGTACCAAGCAACCATACAATCTGCGTTGGCTTGACAACCAAAACTCGTTTGACGTATTTATTGTCTGTTATTACATTATTTTTTTTATAAGAACGTCAGGCTGAAACTTGCTCAAAATTTAAGAACATGCTAAGAATATACCTTAAGCTTAGGAGAGATGAAGAACATTTTTTTGGATACATTACACAAAACTAGATTGATCATGGAAATAAATTGCGACTTGGCTAACGTAGTTTAATTAACTAATGTCAATACTTTGCATCTACAAATATACTATAGCGTTTGAACAAACAAATTAAAGACTCGCTTCTGTTGCATGAACTCTGCACAGTACTAGCACAGTGAGTTATAAAACTTCTAGTACTGAACAAAACAAATCATAGTTCTATTTATAACCCTGGATTTTAAGGGCAACGCATGATAAGCAGAACAAAGTGTTTTCATGTCTGAACCAAAAAATATTTAAAAGCATTCACCCTCCGCCCAACAATTAAGCGATTTTATGAAAAAAAGAAGAGTGTATTCGATTGACGTTACATAATTAAAGAAGTTTTGTTTCACTCTTAGCGACACGTTTTGTGGGCAAACAGTGTATGTAACAAAAAGATATTTTTCATTCTTAAATAGCAGTGTAGACGGCAGTATGTGGGGGGGGGGGGTAGTAGAGGGAGGTGACCGCCCCTCAAAAAAATCTTGCCTTCGAATATTTGTGAACGCAATTGAGGTACTTCATAAAATCGCAAAGAAAGACAGAAGTTAAAAGACTTTGCATTAAAACTGCAACATTTTGAATTTTAAAATGGTTCTGTTTCATTTTAAAAAAATGTACTGTCGTTGTCGCGTTCGTTTGGTATGTTTGTACGCCCGAGCACGCCAGCTCAACCACAGCACAGAAACGGAGTTGATAATGAATTTTCTTGCTTTAATCTCGTCTGTTACAGTACTTGCGGTGAAACTAAACATATAAAATTCGAGGCTGAAACTAAAACTAAATCCTTTAAGTGTAAATCAAATGAGAATGGGCAAAAATAAAATAAAGTTACGTCTGATTCTTCTTCGACGCTTAGAAGCTAATCGACTAACTCCAGGAATAAATCAATAAAGAATAATTCCTGTTTTCTTTATGACTCATTACAATGATGTCCATCAATGTCTGCTCTTTCATGTCACTTTGGATGAAGATAACATGAACGAACATACAAATTTCATTAGCCTGTTGATGGAAAGCAATGCATTAAAAAGTTATGTTTGAATTAATAAATCAGTATTGAGGTATTTAAGTTTTGTATCTTTTTGGGTCTAAAATTTCAGGCTCGTGTATTTTTTTGGGCTCCGTTGGACCCCCTCCCCCGTCATATATACTTCGAGTACCCCCCTGGGTCATACTCTCTCTCTCGCTTCCGGTCGCACATCAAATTTTGTTTTTGGTCGTATTTAGAAAATTCTGCTCGCATATGCGATCCATCATTCGTCGCGAACTTCAATCCCTGATACACTTTTTTTTATTAAGAACCAGTAAAATTTTGCCCAGGCTCAACGTTCTTATTTTTTTCAACAATTTGAGGCTCAAAATGTTCTTATTTTGTTCTTAACTGCAATATATTATTTTATGGTTGAAAATCGACTTCAAAGGCCTTCCGGTGTTTATGTATGCCCAATTTTTAGTTCAAGAACGTGTGTACAATGGTATTACATGTACTGTATCAAGTTACAGTGCGAAGTTGTTCCTGTTTATTTTTTGACAATTTCAACTGTGGAGCAGTGCTGCATAATTTTGTCCGAGCTTTATATACTTTATCTTTATCTCCTTATGTGTGATGCTCTGTGTGACTACTTGCCACGCTCATTTTGCTACTTTTTCTTTTTTTAAATTTTCGTTTCAGCCTCAAATTGTTCTTAATTTGTTCTTATTTTTCGGGCGATTTGAGCCTCACTGTTCTTATTAAGTGGGTTCTTAATAAAAAAAAAAGTGTAACACAGTGTTTTTGTAAGGAATTAAGAAAGAGAGTCCCGACCTCTGCGACGTCAGCACCAAGGTTATTGGAGCGACTGTTACCCATTTTTATGTTGTTATGCCATCTCTGTAAAATATTTTGTCAGTATAAGAATCTACAAGGCAGGCGAAACAAAAAAAAAAGAGATACATTGTCATTGACACATATTTAATTATATTAAAAAGTTTTATTTTTTATAACAAATTTTAAATAATTTTCATATTTATTTAATAAACAAAAGACTGAAAATAACAAAAAATGATCTTTACATATACTGGTCAGTGGCGGGCCTTCTTTAAATTTCAAAATATATATATTTCTGATTAAAGCAATTTTCAGTAATATTAATAAATGTAAACTATGTATGGTAAAACACAATGTAAAAAATACAAAATAATTTGTTCCTCACCTATGTTACAAGAGCATGCAGTCTTTCAAATTCACATTCCCCGCAAAATTTTCAACAGATAAGTTAATTTTATTTTCAAATTGTTAAGCAAAAGACCAAAATAAAATAAATAAGATTTTTACGTATATACTGATAAGCCAACTTATTTCCAAACATAGAATTCTAATTTAAACACTTATTAGTACTAATGCAAATTAGGTATGGTAAAACACAATATAAAAACACAAAATCATCTGCTCCATAACTGTATTACAAGAGCATGCAGTCTTTAAAATGCAATTATCCAGTCCAATTACCTTAATTAGTCCAAGTTTGAGCGAAAAAGAACTTTGTAATTGCAATCATTCCACCAAAATACAAACCACTGCTGACCTTCTTGAGCCCACATTTCAACTGGCTTGCTAAATAAAACCAGCAAATTAATTAACCCTTTAAGCCCCAAACACAACAAATGACGTGTTGGCAAATGCTCCCAACCGAGTTCCATACTTTCTATATAAGCAGTTTGGGAGAATTTGGCTTCTCAACCTCCACAGCTTATTCCACTTGATCAATTCCAAGTTTCTCATTACCAGTTATACTATTTTGTTTGAGTTATGTAAGGAGAAGTTAGACTGATAAATTGCCTGGGGCCGAAAGGGTTAAGTTTCAGCAGGCAACTAATAAAAACCTATTTGCTTATTAGATGATTGGGCAACGTCCAGAAAATTCTTAAATTTAGATACTGGTATGTATTATTATTACAAACCAATCATTAACTTGCCGAAAACCAGTAAAGGGATTTTGGGACAGAATCAGCAGTTTTTTTTTCATTATAAGTAAAAAAATTTTAAAAACACAATGGCAGTTTTTAAATGTACCTTTTTGTTACGTGGATTATTTAGAACAAAAAAAAATTTTTACTTCATTCAAGCTAGAGTTGCTTTTACTATTGTCTCAAAAGAAACTGAGCTAAAATATAGGACAAGACCAACAAAGTCATTGTTGGGAGGTTTCGACAATTCGATGAAATGCCACGGGCCATGCCATATTTATTGCAAAGTTCCCCTTCACAACATCTGAAGTGGCACTCTTTCAAATTAAATACTTCAATCATTGTATCATTGCAGTAATCTTTGTTGCCACAAATTTCATTGTTAGCACAGGCTCTTTGAAACATGTATTTTGTGCTATTGGCTTCGAGCTCACTGAATTCTATGACAAGACAATAATTTTCATCTGCGTTGCAACTGGTATTAGTTCCATTACATTGTGTCAAGTTCCCTAAAGTGGTACTGGTACAATCATAGCAATTCAAACTTGCACCTGAAAGAAACAAATAGTATAGCATATTGTATCTAATATAAAATATTAAAAAAAACAGTAACAAATGTTGAAGCATTTATAAAAATAGTGAAACATTAACCGCATTGAGAAAATGCTATTATTTGTAAAATTATTAGTCCTCCTCATCATCAATTACATCATCCTTGACATCATCACCAACATCATTGATCTGACATCAAAACCACCACCAACAATCAGCATCAACAAATCATTGACAATATCAACATTATCACTGACATCATCATTGAGATCATCATCATCACCATCCACATCATCTTCAAAATCATTATTGACATCATCATTACCACCATCATCATCAATGACATCATCACCAACATCACTATCAACATCATCATCAAAACCATCACCACTATCATCCACATTATCATCAAAACCATCACCAATATCATCCACATCATCATCAAAACCATCACCACTATCATCCACATCATCATCAAAACCATCACCACTATCATCTACATCATCATCAACACCACCATCATTGTCAATGAAAAGGACACAGTTGTTTTCATAGTACAAAGAGAGAAACTGCTGAACATAAAAAATTGAAACACAATGCCAGTGACTCAACCATCAAGCTGGTAAAACACAATGTTGTGTATTAATAAATTAATACATAGAACATAACACATGTACACATAAGAAAAAGTTTGTGCTATACATTCACAATTGCAATTGAGTTAATCTTTCAAACAAACTTACTGAGGGATAGAATAGTTGAAATGATAAGAACAAGTAAAACCACTCGGGTATTTGAACACATCTGTAATACAAAAAAATTGCAAGATTAATTTATGTAATCAAGTATAAGCATTTATTTTAGTTTGCAAAAAAAAATTGTTAGACTCAGTACTTACTGCTTTCCTTCATCTTTTTTATTGCTTAAAAACCTGATTAATAATTTCAACAAAATTTATTTAAAGCAGGATTTTGTTGACTAGTTGGGCTTAAAGTTGGAGTATTAAAAAAGGTGGACCATCTGGATATCAAGTGCTCATGTTGATGCAGTAGCGGATCCAACGGGGGGGCCCTAGGGGGCCTGTGCCCCCCCTTTTCGAATTTTTTTTTTTACAAAAATACTATGTATTCTATTTATTTAAACTCTCTATTTGAACAAAGTTTATGAGCAAGAAATTATTTTTAAATGAGCACGAAATTTGTCTCAAAATGATGGAAATGGCCTTTTTCGAGAGTCAAATTTTCAAAAATTTCTGGATGAGCATGCCCAGACCCCAATAGAAAACTCACACCTTTGGCGCTCGATGTGTGCCCCCCCCCTTTTCACATTCCTGGATCCACCCCTGTGATATGGTAGAGTTTGATACGAGGAACCAGTTAAACTGTTATTCAAATGGATTCTATGTGATTCGACACAAGATGGCTAACCCTGTTAGAAAAGTTCTTACCGTAAAATATGCTCATATTAGCGCCCGAGGCAATTATTTAATTTTCTAAGGCAAGAGGGGGGTGCTAATTTGAAGGGGGCGCTTATTTGAAGGGGAGTGCTTATTTCGTTTATCAATTTTTAGCTACAAAATGACACTATCTTTATTTCTATTTAAAACCAAACTGCAACAAAAACTTTTTGCGAACTCGAAACGTTGTTAAGACTTTTTCATCAAAAAATGTATTTTATTTCTGCAATAGAACAATTCTAACAAAATTATGCATTTGCTATTGTGAAATGTTTTGTCTAAAAAGAAAAGCCTGCGGTTAATGTCCAGTTGTCTTCAATTAAACATACAAAAAAAAACACATTGTTAATGTTAAAATATAGTGTCTCTCCTAAGCATTTGGATCCTTAATCAACTTAACTTAATCAACGAAACTAATTTTTTTTCTCGGGGGATGGGGGGGCGCTTATTTGAATGGGGCGCTTATTACATATTTTGAGCTTTAGGAGGGGCGCTAATTCGAAGCGGGGCGCTTATTCGAGCATTTACGGTATTTCTGGGGACTGATAAATTTTCATTAATAGCCTATGAGAAAATTAAGTTTGTAATAAGGAAGGGAAGGAAAGGAGAATTGAGGGCAAGAGACCTCCACGGCCCCAGGAAGTCGGAGAATAGCGATGTTGGACTCACTTAAGAATGAAAAAACTTACGTTAATGTAAAGAGGCTTGCCATGGACAGACGGCTATTGGACTGGACCTGCCTAATACCAGAACACACACAACAAAACAACAACATAAGGAAAATCGAATTATTTTGTTTGTTTTAAAACTTGAATCTTTTTGGTAGGAAAATTTAAAAAAGATTGACTAAAATATCTGTTGATAGCGCGGAAAATTTGAAAATACAATATCACTAATTTCAGATGCTCTACATTCGCCCCTCTGGTGTTTAAGTGCATGAACGACTCTTCTTTCCAAATAAATTAACGACACACAGATTTATTGATTTACCGATGTTAAAATAATTAGTGAACTTCATTTGCACTGCAAAAAAAAGGCAAACACTTGCCTACATTTGTATGTATAACAAACCTCGCTGGCCAAGTGTCAGCGGATAGTAGCAGTCAAAAAGGTGTCGGTATTTTAAACGCTCTCCACAGAAGAAAGAGCTAGAACTTTTTTCAAATCTCTTTCGTTTTCCATTATTGAACCCTGGTTTCCACAGTCTTACATATCTTAGGCATTTTATCAGAATTCCCATAGAACATTTACGACAATATGGAAAACATCTCATAAAACAGCCTCAAAGGACCAATAAGACAGATAAAACACTGCCTTATATGGGATAGATTTGGTTCTATCTCATACGACAGATAAAATTGGATAAAGCTAATATCTCTTTACGAGCCAAATGGCCCATGGGCGCCTGGTGTGTATCTCCCGCTTCTGTAGTGTTAAATGGATAAGAACCTCTGGGAACCCCTGGACGGGACACCAAAGCATCGCACGATAGCTTCAAGCAGAAGCTGCTACTCATATACCTTGTAAAGATAAATAAGTTTTGGAGGAAAAGAAAGTCACACAAATGTTCAAATTTCGCCAGAGCCGGGGAAAGAACCTTGGAAGTTTAGGTTGGAATGCAGACATCTTACCACTTGCGCTAACCACAACAGATAAAATCAAAAACGACTCCCAAATTTTAATGGAAAACAGTGGAATTTGACACTTAGGGTAGATAATGCTAACAACACTTCACGATACTATTCTTTGTTTTCAAAATGGCGGTGAAAATATTAACACTGGATGCCTTCTCACGTTACTTTCATGGAGAAAATTCATTTGAATCAGCGCGAATACAATAAAGTGGCAAAGAAATTTAGCATACCTGTAGAAGAAACAGGTAAAAGGTACCGGAGTATTTGCTTGGGCTTGGTGTAATAGCTGCAAAAATAAAAGTTCCGAAACCTGTATGTTTGGGTTTTCGTCCGGCCCTTCACCTTCTAAAATTGCACGAGGAGGAAAGTAAGGGACTGGTCATTATTTATTGGGAGGAAGGGGGGTGCAAATAGGGGGTGTGTCACCATTTTTCATTCATGGGTTAAACGGGGGGGGCCACAAAAATATTCAAATGTATAGCCAGCTGTTAAACTGTTACGCATGTCGAAAGAGGGGGGAGGGGGTCTGGAAAATCATGCTTAGGGAGAAGGGTGGGTCAGCAAAAATCAAACATGGCATAATTGATATTGCACCAGTCCCTAAGCGGCTAAAAAAACTTGGTTTATGGTTCTTAGCTGTCATTTTATGACAAGAATTCTCGTGAAAAAAATTGTCTGTTAACAGTCCTTGGTGGCCCCATACGGCAGATCGAAACCACACGACATATCAATCTTATGTGTCGCATAACTCACGCTACCGTAAACAGATAAAACATTTAAGACAGATAGGACTATGCAAAAGTTAAGGTAGTATTGAGGCGTGTCTCCATATAGTCCTAAGTGTTCTATGAAAATTTGGATAACACACACTAGGAAAGGAAGACTTTACATTACGTATATATCCGCTGTATTGAAACGTTTATTAAAATAAATAAAGGCTAAATTTTGTATATTAAAAGCTTTAAAAAACTCTAACGTTTTCGACTAAAAGTCGTCATCAGGAGTATGGAAAATTTTCGCAGTAAGCATACAGTTATACTACTTTAAGTTATTCCCATAGGGAACAGTTGTGCAATAAAGCAATTCACTTGTTTGTTTAGTGATGGGGTGTTTTGTTTAATGAAAAGGCCTTCAACTATTTTCCGCTTGACAAAACCATGAGCTGGGAACAATACTTTCCATGAGAACGCATGATGTGATGGAAAATGTTTTAGGTGTCTCGCTGGTTCAGAGTTGTGTGACGGGTCACTGTGTTCAGCAATTCTTGTTTCAAAGTTTCGCATTGTCTTTCCGATGTAATTCTCTCCACACGAACAATCCCCTTGGTATACTAAATGTGTTTGTTTAAATTATCTTTTAGAGTGAAAATACTTTTGATTTTGCGGTTTTGTCACAAAATGTTAACGCGGAAGTTTTTTTTATAAAATTTTTTGCTTAAAATCTTGTTTTTCTGGCAGAACGGTAACTGGAGAGAAATATTTTTCATTTCGTCAAACATAAAATCTGGAATGAGCTTTTCACTGTCCTCCGTTTGTCTCCGGTTGAAATTGTCGATGGTGGTTCTGATTAAACGCTTGGGAAAACCTGCGTCCGAATATTTTCTTTCAATGTTAGTGACTTCCTGTTCAAAGCTAGAAGAAATTGTTTTAGCTCAATGTAGGTCTTAGTCTCCTTCGCAGCCGCTGCCTGAGTCGTCACGCAAGGCTTTTCTCCTCAGGAACAAACCCTTGCGTGACGACTCAG
>JAOEHV020187186.1:0-13475 GCA_025447995.2 Isaurus tuberculatus | reverse complement strand
ATTGAGTTTGGTTGAAACCTTAAAAATATATGGGTGTTTTCAATTTGGAAGCTTATAAGGGTTAACTACTACCTTAAACACACTCATTTTCATCCATCAAAAAAATCTCAACCCATATCCACTTCATCCCTCGTTTAATTCATCGTTATTCCTCGATTATTTTAACGGTTATATTCTGCCCAAGAACCCCCTTCTAAAGCTGATTTTGCCCTACCAGACGACTAGCGCCAGCGCGGCCCCCACTCTTAAATATGTCATAAGGAAATCTGAAGTGCTTTAAAAGCTATGATCTGAATTTATAAATCGGCGGTTGCGTCAAAGTTGGTTCTCGAATAAAAAACTGTGTTAAAGATTTGTTTTACTGTATACATAGAAAAGTGATTTAAAGATTTCATAGTGAATACTAAAAGATAACATTTTAATGGAAAATCAAAGTATTTTTGAGTTAAAAAGATTGGCCAAAGAGAGAGGCATCCCGCGTTATTATCGTAAGAATAAAGCTGAACTAATTGAAGCTTTAGCTAATCCTCCAGCTGAACCTGCTAGAAGAATTCATATTGATGAATTGAAACTAATGGCTAAACAGAGGGGTATCCCTCAGTATTATCGTAAGAATAAAGCTGAACTAATTGAAGCTTTAGCTAATCCTCCAGCTCAACCCGCTAGAAGAGTTCATATTGATGAATTGAAACGATTGGCTAGATTGAGAGGAATTCACCGCTATTATAATATGAATAAAGCTGAACTAGAGGCAGCGTTAGAAGCGACGAGAGGTGAGGTAGTTTTTGATGATCAACCACCAGTACCAGCCCCTAGGACCGTTCTCAATACACGGCCAGTCCCAGCCCCTAGACCAAATAGGAATTTAATTACTAAACCTACTCCAGCCCCTAGACCTAAGAGGAATCTACTTGCATCACGACCGCTTGCACCAACGTTTAGGAATGTGCCAGTACCTGCTCCTAGACCTAAGCGGAATTTAATCACTAAACCAGTTCCAAAACCGGCTAGGACAATTAAGCAAAGCGCTCCTGTAAGTTTAATTGATCAAGAAGTCCCTGAGATTAATATCCCTATTCTTAAGCCTTCAAAACCTCAACCTCAGCCTTCAAGACTCAGTAAATTAGTAGGTCATATTAGCAATCAAGTGACAAGCAAGGTGAATAAGTTTGCAGATTGGCTTCAATCTTATATACCTGAGCCTGTCAAAAGACTGTTAATGATAAGCTTGAAAAACTGAAGGAACAGGTGAATAGAATATTCAATAGAGCTGAGCATAAATTTGAACCCAAACAAAAACAAACAGCATTAAATGGATACCTAAAAACCTATAGGATAGACGGAGTGCCAGGATATGATCCTATTAACTTCTTAACTGCAGTCAAGCCTAGCGTCGTTAAATTAATCAATAAGCAAAATCTCCCGATTAAGTTTAAGTTTGTATTAACCTGTAAATTTAGAAAGGAGAACCCAGCTACTGGACAGACTGATGAAAATATAGGGTATTTCCATTCAGACATTGAAGTCGTGACGGAGGCAACCGACCTTGCTGAGCTGTATAATTTAATGATTAGACGCCCACTTGAAAAAATTGATATGTTTCAAAATAAGGGTACAGGTTTGGTATTTAGTGAAGTAGAATATTTATACATTAATATTGACAGGTATGAACCGCTTGCTGGATCGTCTTATATAGAGCTGCCGAAGGAGCTTGCTAATAAGAAGGCTATCATTAATGTCAAGAATGATGATGATAATGAGTGTTTCAAGTGGGCTGTTACATCCGCTGTTTATCCTCAAAAAGATAATCCTCATAGGCTAACACAATTTCTCAAGGGCAACTCTGAGAAGTTTGATTGGAACTGACATTGAGTTCCCCATTACTTTTAAGCACATTGATAAGTTTGAGAAGCAAAACCCTCACGCCATTAATGTCTATGGATATGAAAAGACTGTTTATCCTATTAGAATAAGCAAGAAGGGAGACCCTAGGAATCCAGAAGAGTTCATTAACCTTCTACTGATATCAAATGATGAAACTAATCACTACTGTTTAATTAATAGTATGTCTAGGTTAAATTCAAACGATATTAATAAACACAAGGGCGCTCGTAAATACTGTATGAGATACTTGAACACATTCTGGTCACAGGAGGCGTTAGATAAACACATAGAGTACTGCTTAAATAACGACGCTGTTAAAATAGTGATGCCTCAAGCGGTGAAAGAGCAAAAGCCTATTCTTAAATTCAAGAACATCAATAAGGGTTTGAGAGCTCCATTTATAGTGTATACAGACTTTGAGTGTTTTACTGAGAGCATAGCAACCTGCACACCTAATGATGAGGCAAGCTTCACCAATAAATATCAGTACCACAGGCCATCTGGTTATTGCTACCTCATCAAGTGCATTGATGATAGTGTTTATGCTCCAAAATGTTTTAGGTATACAGCTGAATCTCCAGATGAGGATGTTTCCCAGAGCTTTGTAGAGAACCTTGAGGCTGAAATTAGGGCAATTTACAGTCAATTTAAGTATATTAAGGAAGCGAATCTAACAGGAGCTGGTAGGCAAGCTTATAATAACGCTAAAACCTGCCACATTTGTGATGGTGATCTGGGAGATGATAAGGTCTTAGATCACTGTCACATCACTGGTAAATATAGAGGCGCTGCTCATAAAATTTGCAACCTCCAATTCAAAGACCCTAAATTCTTCCCAGTCATCTTCCACAATTTAAGCAAGTATGATGGGCATTTATTCGTCAAGAACCTAGGAACAACTAAAGGTGACATATCCTGCATACCAATGAATGAGGAGACTTATATCCTTCACGAAAAGTATTGCTGTTGGTGATGGTAAAGTTGAACGGGAAATTAGGTTCATTGATAGCCTTAGGTTTATGGCTACTAGCCTCAAAAACCTTGTGTCTAATCTACCACCTGAATCGTTCAAGAATCTCTCTAGGTTTTACAGTGGAGAACAGCTAAAGTTGCTGCTGAGAAAGGGTATCTTTCCATACGATTGGTTTGATGGGTTCGGCAAGCTTGCTTACACTGAGCTCCCGCCAATAGAGATGTTTCACTCCAAATTAAAGGATGAGGGTGTGTCTGAGGAAGATTATCAGCACGCTTTGAATGTATGGAAAACCTTTGGGAATCGAAGCATTTGAGACTATCATGACTTGTATCTCACGTCAGATGTGTTACTTTTAGCAGATGTCTTCGAGAATTTCAGGGATGTCTGCCTTAAGAATTATAAACTTGACCCTGCTTGGTACTACACCTCGCCGGGATTAGCGTGGGATGCCTGCTTAAAGATGACTAAGGTGGAACTATAGATCTGCTTTGTGACTATGATATGTTGATGATGATTGAGAGCGGTACTCGAGGTGGGGTTTCTATGATTACAGAAAGGTATGCGGCCACTAATAATAAGTATATGAAGGAGTATGATCCTGAGAAACCCTCTAATTACCTACCATATCTAGACGCTAATAACTTATACGGTTGGGCTATGAGTAAACCTCTCCCAACACACAACATAAGGTGGATGAAGCCTGAGAAACTTAAAAACTGGCGGGAAATGTCGTGTATATTAGAAGTGGATCTTGAATATTCTAAGGAACTTCACGACCTTCATAATGAGTACCCGCTTGCACCAGAACGTTTAACCGCTTGTGGTGTTGGGAAATCAATACCTAATCTAAGCAATAAAACTAAGTATGTATTACATCATGAATCATTGAAATTGTACTTAAGTTTAGGGCTGAAACTCACTAAAATTCATAGGGGAATAACCTTCAAAGAGTCTAATTGGCTGAAGTCCTACATTGAATTGAATACTAATCTTAGGATGAATGCTGTTAATAATTTCGAGAAGGATTTCTTCAAGCTTATGAACAACTCCTTCTTCGGAAAGACGATGGAGAACATTCGAAACCGTGTAGATATAAGACTAGTCACTAATTTAGCGGATGCTAAGAAGATGACCTCGAAACCAAACTATATTCATCGAACAATCTTTAGCGAGAACCTCATCGCTATACATTTGAGGAAAACCAAGTAAATCTTCAACAAGCCTGTGTACTTGGGAATGTGCATATCTTAGACATAAGTAAGTCGTTAATGTATGACTTCCATTATAAGTACATCAAGCCTAAATATGGCGAGAGGGCAAGCTTATTATTTACAGACACAGACTCCCTTATGTATGACATCGAAACAGAGGATTTCTACCAGGACATTAGTGGGGATGTTAGGACGATGTTCGATACAAGTAACTTCCCCAAAGATCATCCATCTTGCATTGAGACTGGTGTTAATAAGAAGGTAATCGGTATGTTTAAGGACGAGGCCGGTGGTCAACAAATTGCTGAATTTGTTGGCCTGAGGGCTAAGTTGTATTCATATCGAATGGATGATGGAGACGTCAATAAGAAGTGTAAGGGAGTCAAGAAAGCAGTCATTAAGAAGGCTATAAGCTTCAATGACTACAAAGACTGCTTATTTAATCGACAACCACAAATGAGGAAGATGAACGTCATACGTTCAGAAATGCATGAGATATATAGTAAGACTATTAATAAGTAGCACTATCTCATGAGGATGATAAGCGTATAATACTAAAAGATGGTATTAATACGATGTCACTTGGGCATTACTCACTGAAGGACTGAATTAGGAGGTAACTCTGTATCTTTAGGCACAACCTGAAGCTCTTCCCTCACAAATGATCTTCGTGGGACAGCGCTAGCGCTGCCTCCGCCGCCCCCGCCACCTTCGGTGGTAGCGCCAGTGGTGAGGTAATATAATACAGGCTGATTAGGTGTAACAACACTACGATCTAATAAGAACGTTTGAATGCTCCATACAGGATCAGTTGCCCTTCTACGTTCACCACCTTCATCTTCCCCAGGTGAGAGCAGGTACCTAACTTGAACTAAAGGTGGTAGTATCGCCTCGCTTAAACCAACAGGTCTTTTGTACTCAGTAGTATTAAGAGTAACTTCATTCAAGGCTATAGCCTTATCAGGTTCTTCACCTGTTAATTTAATTGGTGATTCATTGATTGATTTAATAACCCCAGGTAATCTCTTAACCCAAACTCTGGATCTTTCACCTCTAGGCAATCTCATCTCCTGTGCATATTGATGGGAGAATAATCTCTCGGCTAATGTGCGATTAATTCTCTCGACAAAAGCCTGAGCTCTATGATTTCCAGGCACACTTCGCTGAATTTTAACGTTGTTTTTGTTCATTATTGTCGTGACTTGACCCATGAATTCTCTTCCAGGGTCTACAATTAGAGTCTTAGGCCATTTTAATTTTCGAGAATAAATATTGGAGAATGCCTTCGCTACTTTAGTGCTCTCCTTTGAAGGTAGTGCCTCAGCATCCTTATATCTTGAAGCGATATCAATCACTACTAAGGCATATTTATACGTTGTTCTCCCAACCTTATCATCTGGTAAGAATAATATATCTGCTTGATGAATTTGATTAGGCTTTTTGACATTCCAATGTGGTCTCGGTATATAATCTGGTGGAGGCAAATATATTTGCCACAAGGCTTGCATCTCAAGCCATTCTCTAGTCTCATTGAAAGGAACTCCTGTTGAAGTTGACAGTTTTTTCACAGCAGCATAACCTTTCCAATACCCCTTCGAGCTGCAATATACTTTCGAAAGCTTCTCTTCGTTAGACATAGCTGTATCCATTTAAAGATAGGCAAAGTACCTTTTAAATTGATAGTTGAAAGAAATGTCTAGACTAGCAAGTATCCTCAACCCAGATCGTGTTCCGAAAGAAACGTTTGGTTTGAAGGCTGAAGCATCGCTAAATAGAATAACACTAAACCCCTCATCCGCTTCTCCTGGTGAAACTTTATACATAAGCATCCCTAAATTAACTGATGGTGTCGTTATTGTACCGGGAAGTGTTTACCTCACGTTCAACTTGAGCGTTTCTGGTCATGCCAATAATACTCTCGTTAATAATATCGGGAGAAACCTGGTAACTAGACTAAAGGTTCTCTTTGGAGGTGAGACTTTGCAAGATACAATACGATACGATCTCCTTCAAACATATAATGATCTTTTCCTGTCAAAAGAAGCGAGAGAAGATCGATAAAGGTCAGGAATTTCAGCCGTCAACATGAGGAAGCTTCGCACTAATGCTGGTGATAAAGTAACGTCAGATGGTGCTGAAGTTGCCCTTGCTTCAGTACACAACACACGGTATTGCATTCCGTTAGACCATCCAATTCTAAAAGATCATGGTGTATTTTATCCAAAGGCTCTTCCTCACGCGTTAACTTTCGAGATTACTCTCGCTTCAATTAACGACATTGTTGTGTTTAGTGATACTGTCAAAGCCCCAACCTACACGATTACAAATTTGGAGTTGGAGTACCGATGTATATCATCTGATTACCTGTCACAACAAGCGGCGGCTGCTTATCAAACTGGCAAGGGGTTCCTGTACGAGAATATCATTCTCCACAAAACATTCACAATCTTAAAGGGTGCTGACAGTGTTATTAATGAACACGTTAACATTCCTAGAAGATCAATGACGGGAATCTTAAATGCCTATTTACAGAGGCTTACAACGCTGGGGCTAGGGACTCTGAGAAATTCATCAATCCTGATATCAAGTCAGTCGAAATTAACAAGACAGTATGCCAAATCGATTATATTCAAAAGGAATGATACCGAGCGACTTTTGGGAGGAGATTAAACACAGGTTTGGTGTAGATGATGCATCAATTAAGGAGAAGGATTTCTATGCAGGAAACAAGTTTGGATTATGGATAGACTTGAGAACTTTCCCCGACAATGAAATTCACGGAGGAGGAATGACAGTTAATAATACACGAGATGGTGTTAAATTACGCATATCGAGGAAGACTTCAGGGTCAGGAAACATCACATGTTATATGTTTGTCATTGCTGATGCCTTAATGGAGGTTATGAATTCAAATTTAAAGGAAATCATATATTAATTTATAAAGGCGATGGATGAACTCAGAGATAAAACCCCATTTCATTGTATCATTAGAGGCCCTACAAACTGTGGGAAGACAAAGTTTCCGATAGATAAGTTGAGAGGCACATTCAAGAATGTATTCGAGCACATTTTAGTGTGCCCTACGTATCCATTTAATAAGACATATCACAGCTTTGCTAAGGGTGATCCACAATTCATAGTCTTCTCTCCAGACCCTAGTGATGATGAGGAGATCAATAAAATATTATCGGACTGTATAACATTTTTTAGCAGAACAAATACGGTAATTATATTAGATGATTGTGCAGTATCGAGAGACCTCAAGAAATGTTCCAACAAGTTCATCGATTTAGGCTTCTCAGGAAGGCATAGGAGCTTGTCCGTTTGGGTTCTGATGCAACAGCTAACGTCCATAGCCAGACCATTTCGTGAGAATGTTGCTTGTGTAGTAGCATTCCATAACCCATCTCACCTGCATACAAAGACCCTCTTTGAAGAATATGGTGGTAGCATGTCAATTGAAACACGTAAAAAGTTTGAGGAACTGCTGCAAAATGAACCATACTCTAAAATATGTTTCTGCTTGAGATACCCCTTTGAAAAGTACCTCGAGATTCCAGGTAGTAAGTAATTTAAAGTGTACAATACCATTCAATAAACGATGTCGGTTATTGAAAAATATATAGAAGAGGAAACCACCGAAGGTGGTGGCTCCAACCCAATGCCTGATAGTGATATTGAAGTTAAACGAGAATCTCTTGCCATTTTAGCATCAATGGGTACAACGAAAGAGTACCTTGGTGTGAACATGAGCTTCGGAGATGTGAATAAGTTAACAGTAAAAGACGTTGAAAAGTACTATTATAGATATCAAGCCGCACTTGGAAAGCAGGTAACAGGAGGCTTGGTAGAATCGGTAATCCATGCATCAGTTCGATTAATTTCACACGTTCTTCCGATAGATGATTCAGAGAAACTATTCGAAGACTTGAATAATGATGAGTTGGTCAAACGAGAACTCAGTACACTTGCAGGATTGTTAGCTTTGAAAGGGGGTAGACTAGTGGCTCTAGCAAGTGCAGTATTTGAAGTGTCGAAATACATTAAATTGGGGAAAGGAAAGATCGAAGATCTTCCCTCCACTCAACCCGAGCTTCAAGAGAGTAAGCCCACTGATGAGAAGCCTGAAGTAGATATCTTGTAAGTATATTTGTAATAGTATTTATAAGCGTATTTATATGTATATTTAGAAGTATACATATAAGTATATTTAGAAGTATATATTGTAAATGTCTTAAAAGATAAGCCCCGCTTAATTTATAAGAGATGTCAGAACAGGTTGAGCAAATAACGAAGGAGCAAGTCGAAAAGGTTCCAACTAAAGAAAAAAATCCCAATAGGGTTGAAGCAGGAAAGAGACTTGTTGAATACCAAAAAAGGGCGAGAGAGGCATTAAAAAGAGAGGAGGCACGCAACGCCGCCGCTAGTGCTAGCGCTGGCACTGAGGGTGGCGGCGAAGCTGCCACTAAAGATGATATTAATAGCATGTGGTCATATGGAACACCAATAGCAGTAGCAGCAGCATCTTTGGTATTAATAATGCTTCATAGACAGAGGGAATTGAGAGACAACCCGAGCTTCAAGGAGGAACCGAAGGTTCCCCGTCTAGATAAACGTAAAGAATGGATTGATGGAGGTGTTGATGAACATACACCAAGTCCACAGGCTCGGGGAATTCCTAAAGTGGGGATGGAGTGAACCTATCGGTTTAAAAGAAAGTAAAGCATAATTTAAACTAAAGATGGTTGGTGATAAGGTAAAGAAACTAACTGATGCTGCTACTCTCGTTGGATTATCAACGGCGATAGGATATGTTGCTAGGAAGATGATGAAGGAGAACTTTCTTGGTGATCCTAGTTCAAACGTAATAAATTATGTGAAGTGGACTGCTGTTCTTACAGGGTCAATGTTCTTGAAGGGATATCTTGAAGATGAAAAGGTCCTCCCGACTCCAGAACCAAAACCAAAACCAAAAACATTTTAAAATAAACAGATATATTCATCAATTAATAAAGATGGCTAGCGTAGCAATGATGATTGGAGGAGTAGTCCTCAACGCTTCTACATTTGTTGGCGGTTCTTATCTTGCCAAGTATCTATCAGGAGATGGTAAAGATGCCGTTTATGAAAGGGAGAGACATGATAAGGCCTTGGAAAAATATCAGAAGGATTACGCTGCTTATCAAGAGAAACGGCAGAAGTTCCTTGATTGGGAAGCGAAAGAGAGACGTAAGAGTGAGCTTTCCTCCCACGATTTTATGAATACAGATGAAGCGCTTAAGTTGTACAACAAGTATCACATGAATGGGCAACTAGCTCCTGAACCTCCTCAATTTTCAGATTACTATAGACCGTCAAATAAGCAGAAAACAGCTGAGATGGTCTATGTAGGAGGAGGAATGATGGCCTTGGGTTATTTAGTTAGTAGATGGTTGTAAACGCAAAAATATGCTTAGAGGTTTCTATGACTAAATTCAATCATAGAAAGCAATGGCAGAAGGTGGTGAAGATTTTAATCCTTTCAATAGAGAGGGTGCGATTGATGATGGAGATACTACACCCTTATTACCTGATGATGGAGATAAAGGAGAGGAGATTCCCATGCATACTACAGAGGATACTGACTTGCCCTCCACGTCCACCAGCGCAGGTGGTAGAGGTGCTAGGTCCAAACATGCAGATACATCTTTCATTGAGGGTAATATAGATGCAAAAAATAAACAAATCCAAATGGAGGGAAACGTGGAAAGAGCTTGGGATATAATACTTAAAAAGTTTCCAAAAGTTAATCCTGTTGAAGGTAAGTTCACAGCTAGAATGGATGAATACAATAGGGTGGAGGTTACACTAGTTAGAAAAGGTAGTGTGCCACACATTTTATTCGATCAAAATGGTGAACTAGTCGAAGATTTTGACAAATTACCGTCTAAAATAAAGAAAGCCCTCGGTCCTACTAATTCAGAACGGCTTGATCGTATTAACCAAGAAGAAGAAGTTATTGAAAATGAAATTAGGGATTTTAGTGATAAACTTAATGAGTTAGGTGATAAACTTGCTGATGCTAGAAGCAATAGCTTGCAGCGAGAGGATTATATTAGAGAGCTTGAAAAAGAAATTGATAGGGTGCAGAATGAGGAAAAACAATCTGAACTAGAACTTGATAGTCTGCAACAGGAGAGAGAGGTAATACAAGAACGCATGTCTCTAAGAGATAGAGTCAAAGAGATATTCAAAAAGCATGGATGTACTGCGTTTGCAGTGTTATCAGCCTTGGGTGTTGTTATTGGAGTGATTTCTCTAGATTGAATAGTGTGGTATCAATTCTAACGAGAGGTTTAGGTAATGGTTTGAAAGCGTTCGGGAAGAAGCTGGGTGAGACATTACCAGGTATGATAGGATCGATAGCCAGCCTCCTCTTCAAAGCAGCGGGTGAAACCGTTGGTTTTCTGGCAAAGAATGCCTGGTTATTAATAGTGGCTGTTATTGTTCTCTTCATAGAACAGCTTAAAAAGAAGAGTAAGTAAATACTAAACATGACGTCCAAGATAATCACATTGAACATCAGAAAGACTAAAACAACAGTTGATATCGCTCGACCTCTAGAGGGTGCTCGAGAGATACAGGTTCTAGGTTATAACTATGTACGTAGGAGCGTAATCAGGCTGCGCACAACTCAGAAAATATATAACATCAAAGATGGAGCGGAGCAGGAAGTTCTCAGTATTGAACCAGGTCATTATAGCATTATAGATCTTAATAGTAAGTTGCAGACCTACTTAACGGTAAATATAGCGAACCTCAATGGAGATTGGATGATTAGATCGAAATTTCTTGCCAAGTTAACTAAAGAGCTTTTCACCCAATTAGGAATACCAGAGATTCTAGAGCCTTATAAATTATACACAATAGTACATAAAAACATACCGAACTTCTTAATATATTGCGACGTTGTAGACTATCATAACTCCTATGATATGGTCAAGGGTTCTTTGAAAGTTAATCTATGTAGACCATCAAACTTATTGGCTGTTGTTCCTTCTCAAAATTATGCTGCACTAGCCGTAAAATCAGAGAGTGAATCCCATATCAATCGTATTGAGATTACTGTCAAAAATCTGGATGGGGACCCTTCGGGTACTCCTTTCTTCGGAATGGGTGAACTTGTAATAAGCTTAAAGCTAAGCTGAAGTTAGTATAAAGATGGATAGTTATTCAGCGATTTATCCTCAGATCGATCCTGATAACATTGAACACGGATTCAGGCTTAAACAGTCGTCGGATTGGCTAACCTCCCTTGAAAAAGAACTTCAGGATCGTGCGAATGTATATAAGAAATATAAACGTACAAGGAGCATCCTACTAAACACATCAGCTGGCAGTGGAACCTTATCACTCGTACTCAGTGGAGGTGGATTAGGAACAGGATTGACTGGAGTTGGTATTCCTGTAGCCATAGGGTTAGGTGCATTAGGAGGATTCTGTGCATTAATAAGCGTCATAACTGGGGGTTTGGCTAAGGTTGTATCTAAGAACGTTTCCAAACACGAAAAGACTTTATCGGTGTGTGAGGCTAAACTTAATACTATAAAGTCTATTGTTTCAAAAGCGCTAGACGACAATAAAATAAGCGATGAAGAATTCCTTCTGATAAAGTCTAAGATTGAAAAGTACAATGATATGAAGAAGTCCATTAGGAAGAAGCACAGGCAAGCTAAGATAGACGAGAGACAAGCGCCTGCACCAGATCTCAAACAGATTGAACAGCAGATTCGGGATGAACTGCTGAAAAAACTAGGTCAATCGACCTGAGATGTAGCTGCTTAATTACGTGTGTTAGTGATACCAAATCTAATACTTTCACTCCAACTTTTGGGGAACCTTCGGCTCCAGGGCCGGGGAACCTTTGGTTCCCCTCCCCCTTACAACCCAGAGTTTAATTAATATAAAGATTACAGTACGCTTACTTAAACATAATGTGGAAGAGATTCAAAGACAAGTTTCCTCATGCCGACCTCTCCAGATTCAAACAGGGGGATCGTGGACTGCATGGTAAAAGTAACATACTTTACCTCTCATGCAAGTGATGGTGTAGAGACTGAGGTCTTTGATGGAGAAAAATTTAGGGATAATAATGCATTCTCCAAAGAAATGAGGAGAGATTTAGGAACACTTGTAGACTTCCCCAAAGAGCTAATCTTGAATAACAAGCCAAGTTTACCGATACCGGCTGTAGATTTTGGTGATGATGTTAAGGCATTTGACTTTCCCAATCGTGAGATCTACATCACACCGACAGACTCCTTCAACGTTAAGTTTCGCGATATTTTTACAGACACAAACTTCAAACACTACAGTGGCAAAGAATCAACAAAGTGGCTCAACTCCCCCAACATGAAGTATTGGCCTCAACAGTTAAATTTTGCTGTCTGGTGTGCTACAACTGGTTGTGGGGTTGGCACACGACTGTTAAACGGCAAGATTGATATTCCTCCCCAAATAAGATCGTTCTTATTGTTTCATGTGTACTTTACAATAAGAAGGGTCCTGAGAGAAATGGGGGTTTTGGCCTTACCTGGAGATTCCACCTTCAGTCAAAAGAATCAGAAATACGACGTTGTAAGTTACAATCGACTTTGCAATGAGTTTGGCATTAATAAGGACTCAGACTTCCGCTTTCGAAAGGGCATTAATCATGGACTAGGAAACGTGTACATATACTTCTCCAACATTGGATACGATAAAACTATCACAAAGTACCCAGGATATCAGAAGTTTAGCGATGAAGGAGGGAAGGCTAGTGACGGCAACCTGATTCAATACATACTAAACGATTATAATGTAGGGGAACGCTACGCTTATTTCATCACACAATCAGGAGGGTTGACGAAGGCTGGACAATCTAGAATTAATCAATCGATTGAGGCATTTGTTTACTGCATTTTAGGAAGAGGTTAGACGAGAGTTCCTAAAATTGGTTGAGGACGCAATCACACAAACAGACCTGAGTAAGAGTGTACAGAGGTTTCAATTAGCTGTACAGGAAGCTAAAGTTAAGCTGAATTTGGCTATATCCCCAGGGACATGGTTGATGCCCTCAAGGATGGTTATTAACACGGAAAGTACTGTTGGATACAACAGTGAACTGAAGTTCGCCACAACTCAAATGAAGTTGGGTGTTAATTCGGAAGTGAATCTGAATTCAAAACCGGTTGGGATAAAACATAAGGCCAAATAAAAAAAATTAGTTGGTTAGCATCCCCGCCCGACCATTGAAAAAGCTCCCGACCATAATTTTTTTTTATTTTGATAGAAATTTTATTTGCATATATTTCTTGTAAAATGATCCAGACGTTTTTATAAGATTCCATGAATAATGTTTTCTTTGCCGTTTATCACTATTTCGG
>JAOEHV020187089.1:0-25483 GCA_025447995.2 Isaurus tuberculatus | reverse complement strand
GTAAAGAAAAGGAGGATTGAGTGGGAAAGAGAGGGGAAGGATAGAGTGGAGAGCAGCAGGAAAGAGGATGATAAGGTGAAGGATGGGGTAGGAAAGAGAGGGGGGAGAGATAAGGGAAGGGACAAAGGAACGAGAGGGGGAAGGGAGAGGAAAGAAAAGGAGGGAGGAGAGGGTTAAGAAAAAGAAGGGGAAGGGGATTTGGAAGGAAAAGGGAAGGAGCAGGGGAGGGAGGGGGGAGCAGGAAGGAGAAGCAAAAGGAAAGGGTCAAGGTAGGGCATCAGAAAGGAAAATTATAAATCTTACCATTACATTTCTTACCCTCTTTTTTCAATATGTGGTATAACTTCTTTACATAACAAAAATGCTGACTTCACATTGATGTCAAAAATCTGTGAGTTATTAACAATAAAAAAATAAAAATATTAAATAAATATGATAAATTTGGTAGAACTGGTAATTATTAGGATCAAAGAACATATTACTTAACAAACTCATAAAAAAACTAGACTCTTGGATGCTTCAATTTAAAATTAACTGAAAAAATGACAGTCTCAAATGAATGCGAAACCCAGGGAATAAACATGCAAATGGCTAAAAAAAAATGAAAATGATGAGGTGCATGTCATAATTTAGAAAAAAAAAATGTGAAAATTAAATATAGAATGATACATAGGTGCGTGGAGATATGGAATTTATTTTCGAGTGTTCAAATTGGTACCTCACGAGTGAGCGCAAGTGACTAATATGTATTATTCTGTTTATTGTATAAACATTTACCACGAGAACGCATTGCATAGTTTATCCTATGCCTACGTCTACAGAAAATCTTCAGAAATCATCGGAACTATCTGATAGTTTTCGGAAATCTTCGGAAGTGTTCGGAAATCTTCGGAAATTTGCGGAAGTACTTTCAAAATCGTTTTTTTAGTAATTTTGCGTGTTTTGAAAATTTTTGGAAAATCAAGGTCACTGATTGGCTGAAAAGTGATATTTACACACGTAAAATTATTGTATTTTTACGTGTGTTTAGATAACACATTTCTCAGTGGCAGAAAACCCTGTATGATAGATTCCCTATGGAATGAACTTGATGAAAACCTGAAAACACTCACCACTGTAAAATCCTTTAAAAATTTGCTAAAAACTAGTCTACTGTAAATAGCTACTTAATAACCTTTTAAAACTCTAGTTGTAAATTTTAAGTAAATTTTAAAATATAAGTTAAGCACCTGTAAATTAGTTTTGAAAAACCCCTTGGGGAAAGCTAGTAAAAATTATTATTAAATTATTATTATTATTATATGACACTCTTGTTTATATAATATTTAAATATAATTATAATTTCATTAAAAATGGTTTGAACAAACCCATTTACTCTGTAATAACACTTAAACAACACTCTTAGTGAGGTATGAAGATCAATTCAGTGGATCTTTCAGTGTAATGAGACAGTGTACAGTACATTGTGTTTGAATTTGTGTTGCTGTAATTTAGTAACTGCATCCATGTGAAGGATGAATAATTTGAAAACATCTTCCTACTCTGAAGAACTTGACGGTGGCAGGTTTGAAATAACCACAGACTGTACAACTTAATTATTAACTATCAGTTAATTATCATGAATAATTATTGTATGCTTTCCATACGGTAATTAATGCATCCTTTTGTTGACATACAGGGTATGTGTATTTAATGTTCATTTGGCTTTTTTATTTTTAAACTGATAATTACCTTGTCCCATGCTTCCTCTGAGGTCTAAAACAAAAATATATATTAATTAAAATAATATTTTATAATGAACCATCAAACTAAAGCCATGAGATCAAATCTTCACATTTTTGAAGTACAAATTAATTAATATTTCCTTTCATAACATTTGGTGCACTTTAAACTAGAAAATAAAAAAGAGTATTGAAGATTAAACAGAAGTACTCTTGAAAATTAAGAATTAGAAAATGCAAGAAAACAAACAAAGTTACAAGATAATCTTTATGCAATAAAATTAGATAAATATGTAGAAATTTTAAAAGAATTCACTGTCATGCTGAAACTCATTATTAATTTTTTACTACATATTGAAACTAACCTGTAAAACTGGACCAAAAACTGGATTTGCTGCAGCATTTGAGATCAGAATATCAATGCCACCATAATGTTGTATTGTCTGCAGCCAATGAGATCAACATCAATTACCATAAAAAATCTAAGAAGCCAGCAGAATATTTTCATTTTTTCAGACCATCAGGACAGGGGGCTTAGAGCATGGGCTTATTAGAGAGGAGTTTATTGTGAGGGGGGTTTATTAAAAATGGGGATTTAATAGCTGAAGTTAAATTTCTTTTCTGAGCCTTCTGGCCCATTAGGCCAGTGCTTATCTCCAGTTTCTGAAGTGTTAAGCAGATGAGAGTCTTTGAATCCCCCAGGACGGGACACTAATCCATCGCAGGTTAGCTCCCAGCCAAAGCTGGTACTCATTTATCAACCTCATAAGGAAGGAAAGCTGAGTAAGCTTCACAAATATTCAAATTTCCGCAGAGCTGGGGATCGAACCTGGGACCCTGTGGTTGGAAGGCATGTATAGAACTTACCAACTGCACCAACCAACATCACCCTCCAAGAGGGAGGTTTATCAGAGAGAGGCCGCTTTTCAAAGAGAGAGGGGAGAGACTTAATTACAAATTATCAAGTGAACACTTATAATCAAAGTAAGAAATTTATAACAAATTCTCAACAGCAGGGGCTGTGGATCAGATTAATTTTTTGAGTGTGGGGGCAGAAGGGACTGGGCAGAAAATTTAACTTTCAATTTTCTTGATGTCAACTTATGTATAAAACAAAACACACAATGCATGTTTTCTTTTTGATCTTAATGGTCAACTGATTAGTATTTTAAAGGAGCACTTAAAATCTTTTCTATTAAATTGAAACTAAACTTAAGTCTGGAAAAGAAGTGGGGGGGGGGGAAGCCCCTCTCGGTTCCGAAGCTCCGCAGTCCCTGCACAATCAAGTTTAAAACAACTGTAACTTTGAGTTTCTCCAGCATTTTAACCAAAATTAAATTAAAAACTAAAAGTGTATACTACCAATTTGACTCAAGGAACTTAGATTGTAGTTGATAATGCCTTTGAGAACCTTATATTGGAACTTGACAAAAAAAAAAAAAACTGAAAAAAAGTTTGAAGTTGGTATTTAATTGAAATAGAAATAGACATGATACTTTTTGGCTTTTGAGGGGGTTTTGTAAAAATGTTAAAATTCAGACTAATTGTGCACTTCAATGTTAGACAGGGGAGATCATTGGAGTGTTAGCAGTACTTTGTGAGCAACTTGAAATTTATTAAGTACTAAAAGTTAGTGATAACAACTACCTTTTCTACTAAGTTTTTACGATGTTCAGGTTTTCCGACATGACACATGACTCCTAACACATTAGTGATACCCTCTTGGTTTAATGAAGTTACTGCTTTGACAACATTATCTTGCTTACGACTGCTGATGACCACTTTTGCTCCATCAAGGCCTAATCGTTTTGCAATTGCATACCCAATACTGTTAAAATTACAAACACAAAAACAAGCATTTTAGGTCAAGCAAAAAAATAATTTTCCTGGCAGTACACTGAGATTTGTGCAGGCTGTATCACATCTGTTTTATGATGAGTAAAAATTACTGAATTATAGGCCCCAATAGAGACTGATATCTGAAACTACAAAGGAACAAATAAAACAAGATTAAGGTTATGTGGACTTGTGATCATGGGCTTACCCAGGCTCAAAATTTTGGAGGGGACTAAAACTAATTTTTGAAAGGCAAAGATCTGATAGTAGGGTTGCTATTTTGAGAAAAAAATAAGTTACCTAACTGTATAGGGTAAAAATATACTAGTGTTGGGTGCTCTTTTGAGAAAAAACAAAGTTATAATAGTTTAAAATTGATATCTTAAATAATTGCTTTAAAATATCGAAATATTTGGATGTCCGACCGTACGAATAGAAAAAGCAAGTCCGCGTACGGTTACTGTATGATTTAGCCACTGCGTCTCATAAAATAAGACAATCAAATTACCCAAGACTTTAATACACACACCAACCCTTCAGTTGAAGCAGTCACAACTGCAACCTTCCCTTCAAGAGACCTTCCACTAGCGGCTGTGGTCTTCATTCTTATTCCAACCGCCTTACATCTGGCTGTAACCAAAGACGTTAATCGCGGCCTTATCATTCTATAACTTCGGGTTGATACAACGTAAGTTTGGTTTGAGCACAGGTAGCCCAAACTATATTTGTGAATCTACGACATGATCACATTACATATCACATTTTTAAAGAATTTAAGAAAATGTAGATGGGATTTTATATTTTGCCTCGAAACGTTCTAGAAATGAAATAAATATTGTAAAATACCTCGATATCCTTGACTTTTTGTCTTTTGTCATCATTCTGTGGTGTTTTGGGGTGGTTTCTTTATGAATGGAGGAGCGGAGGGAGGAGGGACTGAACCACTGAAATTATTATTTAAATATTTATTTTTCCCTCCCTCCGCGCCTCCATTCATAAAGAAACCACCCCAAAACACCACAGAATGATGACAAAAGACAAAAAGTCAAGGATATAGAGGTATTTTATAATATTTATTTCATTTCTAGAACGTTTTGAGGCAAAATGTAAAATCCCAGACTATGTAATAATCATGTCATAGATTCACAAAGATGGCTTGGGCTACCTGTGGTTTGAGTATCTCACTGCGAAAGACTGGGGGTAAGCGTTTTATAAATGAGCCTCTTGTCTTAAATACTTCCTGGCCAGCGGAGGCTCAAGAAAACAGTAACAAAGAGAGTACATTTGTAAATTTTTTTATTATTTTGTTTTGCTGCTTCGCAAAGATCATATTAAGAATTAACAAGTGAATTACAACTTCAGTGCCATGAAGTTCAATTTTACCTCAATAGTTCTGGTTATATTCAGTGCTTATGTTCTTAATTCGCTCTACGTAATATATTCATTGTTCAGGCTGCCGGTTTGTAAAGGAAGCGTGAATGAATGTCTTCATCCACACGATGTGATCGACCAACCACTAGAGGTAAATCCGGCTTACTTTACTGATTTCAACAAAACCGTGTCTCGATTGCCATCAATAGAAAATGACACTATCCTGTTTATTTTTGTTTACATATATTGTACAGTACACGTGTCCTTTAAAAACAGCTGAGCTGGTATTAAATAAAAGGATGTTGACATATTAATTTTGCTGTGGAATGTCTACAGATTTCGCTCTACAGATCAGTACGAGAGCACGAGAAGAATTTTGGAGCCTCCGATCTTCTGTGGAAAAGTATTAATTTTACTATTTCAGAGGCTTTCACTATGTGAGTATAACAGACTAGGTTAACTTTTATTTGTCTTAGAATGAATGAATTTATTACTTTAGGAAATAATTATTTATTTTCAGTATCACTTTTTTGAGAAGGCTATTGCAAATCTACCATTCTAACTGGCTGCTTTATCTGGCTTCTACTTTCAATTGGTCTGTCTGGTAACAAATACAGGCTTGTCTGTTTGGTTTTTCTATTTATTTTGTCTACCTGTCTAGCTTAACATGGCTACTTTATGTCTACTTTTTGTCTACTTTATGTATGTACTTTATGTTTGGTTCTATTTTCAGTTGGTCTGTCTGATAGCAAATACCGGCTTGTCTCTGGTTTTTCTATTATTTTTTTTAGTTTAATCTACTTTCTGAAAATCACTTTCTTGTTGTTCTGAAGAAGGATTAACACTTGTAGTGTTTGCATGTCTGCTTGAATACAGTCACAGAAGTCTGTTTTTAGCTTGTCATGTTTATGTATATTCCTGACAGTCTCACTCTGTCTTTTATCAAATTTTCAACATGCAATAGTTAGTATTGAGGTTACTGTCATTGAAAGCAACATACAGTACATGAATCTTATCATTTTTACTGATTAAAAAAGTCAAACACAGGGAACACAGTTTATGTGACATTGATGAGGCAGTGTTTAGATTCAGATCTTTTAGACAGACAGCAGAGGAAACCTGGTTAGTTGATAGTGTAACAGGTATGTAGATATCTGATGAATAAATTTAGCTATAAGTTTTCTCTACATATCAGAGTTACATATGGCCTTGAAACTTTATTCTTTATTGGAATACAAAAAATCTTTTTTAAAGGGGAATGCAAATGTAAATTTAAATTTAAAATGTAGATTTAAAAACGTTTTTAAGTGTTTAATTTATAATAGTGATTTGCACATTAATGTCTTTCAAAATTGATATCCGATTTATGTTCTCAGTAAATTCTTGGAACTTGTCCAGTTCCATTGAGAGCTCAGGCTATAAAGCAATTTTGGACTGTAGGAGCAATAATGGCACCTAGCTTCCATGGCGATCTATTTTCTCTTTTTAAAATCAGTTTCTTGAAAATGGAACCTTGGGAAATTTGCTATAAAAACATATTTTAAGATTCCCAAGAGATTTATTACTATGAAAAAATTTAAGCTTTGATACTTTCTCTGGAACAGAACTCGACTGTTTTTCTAATGTACTGGTAGTACAACTAGTTTTGCAATGATTAATTTTAAGTTGTCTAATAGCTTGCTAAAGTTAATTAACTAGTAGGCAAAAAAACTTCTTCCCTTAAAATCTTTAGCTCAAACAAGCTAAACTCTGGTCATTGGTTATTTGCTTTAAGTTTAAGTTAGAACTTAATATAAATTAAATGGTACTAAGTAAAAAATAAATTTACTTTCTTTAAAAGCTTTCAAACACTTAATCTGTAATATGTAAAGAAAACTATAAATTATGATGATTTCACATTCTACAATCATGGTGAAAAACATGTATCAGTGAAAAGCTTGCAGTATCTAGAAGTCTACAGCTTTTTTTAAATGAATTTTGGACACAATTTATCATGATACTATATAATACACTATAACATGATATGATAATTTACATATTTTATAGTTTTGTGTAAAAATGCTAGGGCAGATCCAGGGGTGGTTCGGGTGGTTCAGTCTAACCCCCTAAGGTGAAATAAATGCAAATATTTTGACCGTTTTGCTTCAAAAATAGCAAAAACTGACTGTGGTTATTGCTGAAAATCACCTTCCTGAGGAAATAATTTTGATATTTTTTTGGGGGACATGCTGGCCCTAGGATGGTCCACCTTTTGCAGACATTTGTCCAAACCCCCCTTCAAGAAAACCTGGATCTGCCCAGAAATGAACATTAAATTGAAAAAAGTCATATTGTAAAAATTTTGTGCAATATTTTTCTTCATTCAGTAATACTGCAGTTCTAATATCAAGTATTTGGCTACTCGACTTTAATTTAGTTTTAATTTATTACTCTCCAGATCTATAAATGCTTCATTGCCACGCAACACAAGACACAATGGTACAATGTATGTTCAAATTTTTGTCCATCAAGCAGGTAGGTCACCATTCAGTAGTTACTTGACCTCCCACACTTCAGCACCACTCACTGCTTATGCTGTACCTAAAGATCAGGCAATCAATCTTCTATCAAAGGACTCAAGCAAGACAGAGGTAAACTAAACTTCTCAATAAAATTCAGTCTACATTATATCTAATTTGTTTCTTATTGCTTCTCAAAGGCAAATTTTGGTTGTCTTTTTGAATCGTAACGGTCCCTTCCTGGGACTAAAAGAGGAATTCGGGACCTCAAGGTCTTGTATTTCTACTTCTTCTTCTAAGACACTCTTCTGTTAAATGTTGTATTCATATGTTAAATAATTATTTATATTTTATTCTTAACTTTGTTTTTTATTCTTATTTTATTTTAAGACTTCCAAAACACCATCAGGAGCCCCAGTAACTCACTGGAGGCCTAAACTGACATTTCACTTGGTTCAGGAAAAAGCTGTATTTCAACGACATGCAATTCCAGGGGAGATTTATCAATATATGAGGTTTGTCACGAAGATATAGTCCTGTAACTATGTAAAATGATGTTCTCTGCTGAGATACTAATATCAAAGTAGAGGAATATCCTGCAGCCACGTCTCTTAATCTTACTGGAAAGATGTTGTCAACAGTCATGCACTTAGACACATAAATATTCTCTCCTGTGACACTGGCATCAACTTAGACAAGCATTATGCAGCTAATTAAGTCAGATTGCTCTACTAGAAAGATATCAACAGTAAGCCAGGCAATTAGCTACGTAGATGATCTCTGAGATACTTTTATCAACCTAGCCAAACATCCCTTAGTTATACTTGTTTGCACCTTTAAAAAGCCACCTTGGCCAAGAATAAAGGGCACATGGCAATGCTGTGGTTGTCTGTCTGGCACACAGTTGGTAAGATCTCTGCCTTCCAACCACAAGGTCCCGGTTTGATTTCTAGCACTGCCCAAAATTTAAACATTTGTGTGTCCTTTTCTGCCAAAGCTTTGCTCAGCTTTCCATCCTTACAAGGTCGGTAAATAAATACCAGCTTTGGCTAGGAGATAACCTGTGATGGATTAGTGTACTTCCAGGGGAGCGAAGAGCTACCATCTGCTTAACACTACAGGAACAGGAGATAAGTGCCAGCCCCATGTGCCATTAGGTTCATAAAATGGTTTTATTAGCTTTTTGTCATTAGCTTAAATGAAAAAAATATTGTGTTTAATAAAGGTATCAAATATAATCAATATAATAATTAAATTACAATAATTCTTTTGAGAGTTAAAATGTGAAAGCACCTAAGATGGTATGGTATAGCATATGATGAAAAATTTATTCATAAATACTTTATTTAACGTCTTTACACGCAGGGAGTGGTTGCCCAATCTCCCTAGCTAGAGGCTAGTGTTTAAAGCGGTCGACGGCACAGATTTTGGCGTGAAAGTCGATTCTATGGAGGGAGGAAAACCAGAGATCCCAGAGAAAAACCCTCGGAGTCAGATTGAGATCGACAAATCTCAGCCCACATGCGAACCCCAGGATTCGAACTTGGGTCCTTAGTGGTGGGAGGCATGGGTGATAACCACTAGGCCAACCTGACTCCCCCTAAAATGGTAGCAGATAATAAATATATCAATTTTTACACCTTTTTCAGGCTCTATAGTGATGGTCGTTACTTGCCCATTGTATATGTCGATCAGTTGGAGGTCATGTACAGATATTTACAGGTATAACTTTACATCATCATCATCATCATCATCATCATCATCCGTTTTGCGTCAATATCCAAGAAATTGCAAAGTTGCCCTTTACTTACTCTACCTAGGGCATCTTCAGTTTTGAAGCCACAGAGCCTTTATGTCGTCATTGACACACTGAGTCCAAGTTTTGTGAGGTCTGCCCCTCTTTACACGACCGTCCTCTCCAAGACGGATGATCCTGTTGATCCACTCAGCACTACGTGTCACATGCTGAAACCATCTGAGGCATCCACAACGGAGACAGTATACACCATGATAAAAAAAAAATTATAACAGAAATTAAGATATTCTTCTTGCGTTCAGGTACCACCTAAACATGACAATTATTTGACCAATGCTTAAGTGGACTTTTGGAATTTAACTTCATCCCTTCATTTAGTGATAAATGTATACAGGTGTCCTCAAAAGGACAATCGTCAACTTTTGCTTTGTTTTTGGCTTCATTTTTACCCCATGCTTTGTGCAACATTCATAAAGTTTAGGAGCCAAAAAAATGAATATTTTTTTTTGAAAAAAATATGCTTTTGCCTTTTCGAGCTTTGCTCTTTTGTTGTGATATGTTGTATCGCATTTCTGGGAAATGCATCCATTGTATACGGCAGATTATGACAGATACTAAATTTGGAGGCGACAAGATCAGTTACAGACCTCGAAGAAGCAAAAACAGATTTAGAAAATAAAATTTTAAAAACCTACCTGCATGATAAGTTTGGGCCGTTAGACTTCAAAGGCTGAAACAGCGCATGGGCATGACCAAATTCAAGATCCCAAGACGTGTTTCTTTGCAATCAAAGCCTCGTATAACAGTCAAGAAGCTAGCTAAGTCCTTTAATGAGCCTGGTGGCCCATGGGGCCGGCGCTTATCCCCGGTATCTGTAGTATTAAGTGGATTAGAGTCTTTGACTTCCCCTGGATGGGATACTAATTCATCGCAGTTTAGTTCCCAGCCGAAGCTGGTACACATTTACCGATCTCGTAAGGATGAAAAGCCATGAGTAAGCTTTGGCGGAAAAGAAAGGCACGCAAATGTTCAGCTTTCGGCCGAGCCGGGGTTTGAACCTGAAGGAGGGAGGGCAGAGATCTTAGCAACTGCGCCAACCATGCCGCCATAAAAGGGAGACCGAGAAGGGCAAGCTGATAATTTAAGAACGATCGCCTGTTTGCCGCCGTTGTTTCAAACTTTTGTTGAGATTTTGTGCACCCCATTTGGCCTACGGTTGTTAAGATTTATATATAAAACATCTTTTGGTGGTGTCTGCGATCTTCATATGCAGAGGCCTTCTGATCGTGTCGCAGATTATCACTTAATCTTACAGACCCTTTGATTTGGTTTACATTTGGTATATAAGGTTCTATGAGAGTCTGCGATGTTCTGTGGCATGATCGGAAGCACTGTGCATAAGAAAGTAGCCTTTAGTAACTGTTTATGAACCATAACCGTTCATTTTGTTCGTTTCTTTTTACCTTCTTTGATTTTGAACAGCCAGTGAATACGAGCAGTACAGAGATGCCACTTAAGATTCATTACTCTCCTGTTTCGCTTGGTCGAATGCGCATTTGGACATCTATTCATCAGTCTTTAAAGATGATGAAGACATTAGGTAAATATGTACATTAAACATGAAGTTAACTTTTGATGAAACATAACTATCTTTTTCTGAAATGTGCTAGTCACCAGAAACTTGTCTTTTAGAACAGTGGAAATTTGAAGTGTTTTAATTTTACATTTTAAATTTTAGTATTAAAATCGTTTTCAGTTGAGTTGTTGTTATGATAAATGTGCTGATGAAGCAACAATTTTGATTAAAAGTTGCAACAAATGTTACATAACTGCTGTGTTTGTTTGATTGATTACACTAAAAAACGAAACTAGTAAATAAATGAATCCTTTCGCAAAGAAAATGTTTATCACTGGTTCTTACACACGGATATTGACGAGAATCTCATTATTTGAACAATTACAGGCTTTTCAGACAAAGACTTGGATGATATCAGGGGAATCTTCACAGATACAAACCTGTATTTTCTTGGAATGACGTTTGCAGTTGCTCTTGTGCATGTAAGGAAATTCAGTTTCGCTTTTCATCAAAAACATTCGGTCATTTTTAATGTTAAAAACATGCCAATTAAAAACTTTTTTGGTTTTCAGACGTTGTTTGACTTCCTTGCGTTCAAGAACGATATCCAGTTTTGGCGTAAACGAGAAACAATGGTTGGACTCTCAGTAAGAACAGGTACAAGATATTCCGCGAACGATCTTTGCGGTTTGTACGAAATTTTAACTTGTCTTTTTAACTGAATAAGAAATAAATGAAATTTTTTACAGTTGTGTGGCGATGTGTAAGTCAGTTGATTATCTTCCTGTACCTGATGGACGAACAAACCAGTTTACTGGTATTAATACCACAAGGGATTGGTCTGCTAATAGAGGTACAGAATTTTTAATCGTACTCCATTGTGTATACTCACAAGTGCATGATTTTTCTTCGCCGAGAGGAAGGGAGAATGGCGGGAAGAAGGGGAGTTGATTAGAAGCCGCCAAGCTTATATTTATATCCCGATTTAAAAAACTTCATTTGCATGGAAAGAAAACATATTCAAATTTTAAGAAAGTGCAATGTGTCTGTATAATTAAATATTCTTGCCAAAACAATTTTTTACAAAAAGCGCACAGCGTATCTATTGAGACTAAATATCGTCCCATGCAAACTAGTTTTATTTTATTCTGAACTACAACAGGGCGGAAAGTGAGTTGGAGATCAGTGGAAAGTGGGAAAACCAAACTTTCCAGCCAGTTGATTCTGCATCTTACAAAGTTTTGTTTTTTTGAGTTTTTATTTTGCTAGAATGCGAAGCTTGTTTAATACTCCCGTCGGTTATCTTCAAGCCATGAACTATAAAGAGGGAGAAACACTTTCAAATGAATTGTAATATTGAAACAACGAGAGTAAAATTGTGATTTTAGTCAGCTAATGGTTTGGAAGTTTTTTGAAATCTGGGTTTAAAAGAATTATTTTTATATGGAAACGTTTACTTTCTCTGTCCCCGATTTCTCATTCTTTCTTTACTCATTCGGTGAGTTTTCGTGATTTGCCTGCACATAGGGAAACTTATTGTCATCTCGGAAGTCGTTGGTCTTGAGGTTTCTTTACCAACCAAGCTCCTCATCAATGTCGTTCTTCCACTGTCATCGGCCTTGATTTTTATTTGTCAAGTGGTGCGAAGGGTATGGTTTGTTGATATTTTCGAAACTGTCATCTAAATAAATGTCTCTCCTTCTTCCAACACCGTTGGTCTTGAGCTTAGTCTTCCTTCCAGCCGACACAGGTAGCGGCTGCGAGGGAGACTATCTTGAGCTTTGTTTGCGAACTGATGGCATAGTGTATGGTGTACTGTCTTCTTTTAAAAGTTCCTTATCTATTATCCTTCTTTCAACTTCGCCGGTCTTCACTTTATATGACAATGATGCAGAGCGTATGTTCTATTGATCTTTATGAGCTCCTCATGTAATGGCCTTCTCTAAGTTATTTTTGATCTCCCGTAAATTCTCCTTCCATGCATTTGGATTCCAAATATTGCTGCTCTCATAAAATGTCCTTGTCACGTGCGTTGAATGTGGCCTATTCGTCTCTTTTCCTTATTTATGTCTGATATATAATATTGTCTTCCATTTTATTCTTCATCCACAAATAAAGCCATCTGTATCACATTATTTGATTATCAGATTTGGAAAGTCAGAAAAGCTCTCAAGATAAAGATAACTTGGACGAACTGGAGACCTACGATCGAGGTATGTTCAGGGTTCGTACGGGCCCTGGAAAACCCTGGATTTTTGAAATACTGAAGATGTACGAACCCTGTATGTTCTGATAAATTGCACAGTTTCTACAGATAGAATTTCTTGAAGACCTAAGCCAAAGCCTGTCCCTTAATTATTAAAAGGTTTCGGGAGGTCAGGGTGAATGATTTATTTACCACACAGAATGTTTGTCAATGATATATAAATTATACACGAAAGACAGAAATATGCATGTAAAAACAGATATTGAATTTTTTCCCTTCTTAATAGCTGGCGTCGTCCATATTGCATGAATTAGTGGAAATCCCCATTCGAACAGTTCTATATACTTTATTAAACAAGAGTAAACGTTTGAAAATATCATTGAGACTTTTTCTGAATACTCTTATATTAAAGCCATGTTTTAGTTTAGAAGGCGGACTTGGTTGGCGCAGTTGGTAAGATCTCTGCTATCCAACCAATAGGTCCCCAGTTCGATCCCGGCACTTTGCCGAGATTTTCGAATATTTGTGTGACCTTCTTTTCCACCTAAGCCAACTCAGCTTTCCATCCTTCTGGGGTAGGTAAATGAGTACCGGCATTTGCTGGGAGCTAACCTGCGATGGATTAGTGTCCCGTCCAGGGGGAGTCTACGACTCTCATCTGCTTAACACTACAGAAACCGGAGATAAGCGCCGGCTCCATGGGCCATTAGGCTCGTAAAGGATTTAGCTTTTTAGTTTAGAAGACTGCTACGGAATGTAGGAACGTTCCTCTGCCTTCGGCCTGCACTAAATACTTGTTTTTAGGACAATGCTTATATGTTTGGAATATAATCTTTTTATTTTACTCATAAATAACTGTTTTATCGACGATTTAGTTTGGAGAAACGAATACTAAAGAGAAGGAAACGGAGGAGTTTGATAGTCAGGTCTGTATTGTATTTGTACTGTGTTTGTGCTGTGTTTGTACTGTGTTTGTACTGTGTTACTATCATATACTCAATAGTCGTTAAGAAATTAATTTGACAATTATACGTCGAGTCAAGTGGCCATGATGCCGAATGCCAAATGATCTTTGGATTTAGAGTCTACGACTTCAGGAAGAATTTTTTTTCAATCCAAAAGCTCTGAATATCGTAACCTACGTAGTAATCGTTACTATAGCAACGTTTGAAACTTTAGTTGCTAAGCTAATCACGCAGAATGAAACGGAAATGGAATTGACATTGGAAAATAATTGTACAGAACAGTCAGGATCCCTTCGGGTTTTGGAAATTGATAATGCTTTTTTTAGGAACTGGAAAGTTTTGAAAAAACTCTTTTCGCCCAAGTGTCTTTGGAATTTTGCTCTCTGTCTAACCCAACGTAATCTTGCAAGCAATATTTTTTCTTATTTCCTTGTTCAACGCTCGAGTACCGATATGTTCAGTGGTTTACGCACCAAAATATTAGGTACATAATGTATATCGATATAACAAGCCAAAAAACTTTGGAATGTTTTGGGAATTTTAACTTCAGGATTTGTACGAAACCTGGCAGTTCGCAAAGTATTTTTGAATTCACAAGTAATACTGAATAATGTTTTTTTTTCCAGGCAATGAAATACCTGTCCTACGCCCTTTATCCATTGTTATTCGGAGGAGCAGTTTATTCGCTGATCTACACACCGCATAAAAGGTTAGATAATGTATAGTGTGTTAAACCTGGTAATTTTTGTTAAAATGGGCCACCCTGGGCCACCCTCGGCAATTCGAAAGATGGCTGTTAATAAGAAAAATATATGATAGGTGTTCAATGCAGATTTTGAGTTATCCAGCAGGTAAAAATGTATGAAAAAACAACAAAATTAAATTTAATACCAGAATCAAACCAATGGCCTTCTTCTTAATTCTTCGTAAGACTGTTTAAGGGTTGAGGCGCCATCGCCCAACAGACGGGCGGCCTACGTTTCAACCTCTCACGCACGTGGGACCGTGCACTGTACAATAAGATCCCTCGCCGCCTTTCACGTGACAGCAATATGTTTCGTGATTAAAAAACGTTTTGAAAAAAGCATTTGGTAATGGCCGAAACGTCGAAAAGTTATTTTCGAATAAAATTCCAGTATTAAATTTAGTTTTCTTGTTTTTTTTTTCATATGTAATAGGTGTTATTGGTAAGCATTGTAATTTTATATACTCTTTTAATACATATGCATTATTGAACAAGCGTGAGGTCAAGATGGCTGGATATTTGCCAAGTTTTTTCTTTGCGTTATTATGGACCGATCACTGATCACTAATGGCGCGTATTCGTTCTTGATTGGCAAATTGAAAAATAACCTGATTTAATTGGTTTACAAGTTTGATGAATAAACGTCGAAATGGAATCAGAAGCTACACAAACTTCCACGAAGCATGTTTATACTCTTCGAACGAAATGACTTCTTTTGAATAAATAAAAAAAAGTAAATGAATAAATTTAATATAACAATAAAATAAATAAACGAATAAATTTACGAAACTCGTCTATGTTTTCTTTGTTTTGACTGTGCGACTCCATGCTCCACGCAATTTTTTTCTTGTGGGAACAAAACGGGCAATCCCGAGCGGGCAAGATGGGCCTACCTTTGCCCGCTTGTGTAGCCGATCAGAACACAGAATTCGCTTCATCTTACCCACGCAGCAAGCTTGCCATATAGTAAAGCAAAATATTACACATTTGAAGGTGAATGTCAAAATTATTCAAGACTCTCATCCGTTAAACTTCGCTTAAAGCGTTTTCTATTCTGGTTGTTTTTTAAGAACTAATTTTATCCCATCTTTCATCCTTACATTAAATTCATGATCACGTCTCAAACAAAGTAAGTAAGTAATAATATTACTATTACTGCTGCTGCTGCTGCTGCTAATAATAATAATAATAATGATAATGATAATGATAATAATAATAATAATAATTTACAAATTAGTTTATCAGTCACTGGCTTGTTGCTAGGGTTAATTGTCATGTGATGAAAAAGGCCTATCGTATACTATCCATGCTCTTGCTATTTGTATGGACATGAACGCGAAGTTAATAGAGATATTCAGCAACACGCTTACGTGAAACGTGATTGGCAAGAGTGACCACGTGACGACATTTTTTTTGTAGAATTTACCACTCTTAGGTGGACGGAGGGCCTTGAACGGGTAACCCATGCGAGAAGGTCTCCGAGGGCCTACGGTTTAACGTCCTTATCAGAAAAGACGCGAAGGTCTAACCATTTGCAGATGTTAGAGCAAAGGTAGCACCTTCTCCTCAGATTATTTTAAGACCCTGAGTGAGGGTCCGGCCGGGAATCGAACCCCGGCCTCTCACACAGCAGACTGGCACCTTACCAACTAGGCTAACCAGGCGGTGGTTTTACCGCCATTTTTCACGTTTGGCGGTTGTTCTTTGCCGTTTCCACCTAAAAGCAAGCTGTTTCGTGTTTCCCGGAATGTAAGATTAACCGCGAAACGTGAACAATGGCGGGAAAATCGTGGTCACGTGGTCACCCTTGCCGTTCACGTTTTACGTAAACGTGTCGCTAAATCTCTCTAATAGCTAAGCATTTTTATTGTGCTTTTTAGTTGGTACTCATGGGCTATTCGTTCAATGGTAAATGGTGAGTAAATGAAATGTTTCTCTCATTTACAAGACAAATAAAGTGCTCGCCATTTGCTTCGACTTTTTAATTTCATTATGTATTTTGACCAATCTTAACGTTTTAATTCTTTTGCAACGCCCGTCTCCGTTTGTTTAACGTCACCAAGATTCATGTGATGGCGGAAAATTATTAAAAATAAAAAAAATGCAGGTTTTCATATCGAGATTTCCGACACTCTTTAGAGTGCTCGAACTTGTTAATAAGTAAATCTTTTTACTCGATGCGTTTTTAAGAGAATATGTAGTTTACTCGCTGAAAATTCTTCGGCTTTGTTGCATATGTTGTCATTTTTTCAGAAACGTTATATTGGTCACAACTGAATATAACAACATTTGCTCACAAATGTAACAGTGGTTACAAACAGTCGTATTTGTGCCTTAAAGCGTGATCAAGTTATATAAACTTGGAGCTTGTTTTGCATTTGCTTTTTAAATCTTTAACTCACCAATTACGATTTCTTGTTTCTCTTCCAAGGAATATACTTGTTTGGGTTTCTGTTCATGTTGCCCCAGTTGTTTGTAAACTATAAACTGAAGTCGGTAGCTCACTTACCGTGGAGAGCATTCATGTATAAGGTAAAAAGTATGCTTTGATATAATAAAAGATAATCGTAGAGCGATTTTTAAAAAGAAACTTTTAAATTGCGTTGCCAAGAAAATACAATTCGTTATTTGAAGGACGTAGGGCTAAACTGTTTGATAGCTCGCCATAAATAGTCTAATAAGTCAACCATTCAAACGGTATCTTGCCAAATGTTTAACTTTGCGCGTGCGCTTGTGGGGAGGCAAAGGCTCGGCAATCGGCAATCCTTTGCGAACTTTTCGGCAATCCTTTGCTAGCCCTGTTTTCATAAACCGAGATTTTTTCCAGGTTTTTGTTATCAAGACTCTCCCTATACGCGGGGGCTTCAAAGGTGCCTCCTCGGGTTTTTGGCCGTCTGGGCCAAAAGCCCTGCAGGGAACACGGGCGGGTGGGGGAGGGGGGTGCAAAGTGCCCGCGCTGATTTTAAATAGGATCTAACTTTGTTGATATTATAAAAATAGTCGCCAAATCTCTTAAAACGTATCGGACTTTTTCGTGTGCCGTTAACCCGTAAGTCATAAGCCACTAATGAAATAAATATTTGATGATGTTGATAGCATGATAAAGTAAACAATGCAAGACCTTCGATTTTCCAGGAAAGATTGCGTTTCTTTTTTATCGATTACAGTCAACTCTATCTTAATTGACACCTCTATAAGACGGACACCTGGTGCTGGTCCCGGCCGTTTCTCATGCAGTCATTTTACTATAACCAAACTCTCTATAAGACGGACACCTCCGTAAGACGGACAACGGACACTTTGAAATGGTCAACGGACACTTGTGAGGTGCTGAATGTGACCGCAAATTACGATTTAGGGAAGAAAAATTCTTAAATTACCAAGTACGTGACTCTTTTTAACACCAGACGTTTAACTGACAGCTCTTATCTTGTCGCCAAATTACATACAGTACAAGTTAAAATTAAATCAGTCATCATTTTGTCGCATTCAAAAAATGACTCAGAGGTGACAACCGAATTGTATTGTAATCTAAAAACAAACTTTAAACACACTCGTATTCACTGTGCACAGGTGCAGCATTATTATCTAAAAATTCCTGGGGTCATGTTACGTCCACTCTCTATAAACCGGACACCTCTCTAAGACGGACAGCTGAGGCCGGTCCCGATGGTGTCCGTCTTAGAGAGAGTTGACTGTAACTCTGTTATGATGTCTTTCCTACAGGCGTTCAACACGTTCATTGACGACATTTTCGCCTTTATTATTGTCATGCCTACCGCGCACAGACTAGCCTGCTTCCGAGATGACTTCGTGTTTCTCATTTATTTGTACCAAAGATGGTAAGGAAAAAACTTTCAATCTTTGTTGTTTTTATCAGATCAGGCTTCGAACGCAACTTTGAAAATCTGGAACTCCTTAAATTTGGGTTTTCCGTTCAAACCTGGGATTGCTTGAATTTTGTTCTTTTCCGTTGAAGGCCTGGAATTCCTTAAATTTTGACATTTTTCGTTCAAGGCCTTGGATTCCTTGCATTTTGGGTTTTTTTCTTTGAAGGCCTGAAATTCCTTGAATTTTTTTTTCCGTTCAAGGCCTGGGATTTCTTGAATTTTGTTTTTTTTTCTGTTCAAGGCCTGAGATAACCTGAAAACATGTTTTTTTTTTTCCCTAAGGAACCTGGAAAATTTTTGGATTTTAAGTTTTGAGCCCACTTAATATGATTTTTATTTAGTGATTGTTTTTTTTTTTTTTGATTTTCTTTCTTATTGTCTGTAGTTTTACAAAATTGAAGGTGTTGACTTCTGCAGGGGCGAGAAACAAACAATTTGGCCGACAGGGTTGCCCCGGTCAGTGAATAGTCCGGGAAAAACAAAATATTTCAAGATCAGGGAAATGTTAGTGAATTTTGTATATGGTTTGGGAAATTTAAAATTTTAGCATTAAAAAAATATCAGGAAATTTTAAAGTTTTGGTGTTGCAATTTTTTTTTTTTTCATTTTATTAATTTTTTCCCTGTTACCCTTTCAAGCATTGGATTATATAAATCATTTCGATGGCTTCAATATATGCGATATGAAAACAAAATACAAAGCGCTGACTTGCATTTTTGCTCAAGTCCAATGCATTACTTTTCAAATTGCAAGAGAAACGAAAGGAAATCAGAAACAGAGAAAATTATTTTGAATGTTTCACGGAACAAAAAGCTGAAAAAACATATAACAACAACTCTGGTTCGAGGACAGTAATGTTTTGCTTTTTGGCAGGGGAAATTCAGTAAATTGTTTTCCTTCTGATGTGTGTCAGCCCTGATTGTTTGTTTATGTTTGTTTGTAACTTACCTTTTCCTTTGATTCTTTGTTTAAGGCTGTATCCAGTTGACATGACCAGAGTAAACGAGTTTGGAGTGTCTTATGAAGAAGAAAGTAAAAAGAAGAAGGATTAAATAAAGAGCCGGTTTTGTCTTGGAAAACCATACAGTCAAGCCAATTTTACGTTTATGTCCACATATATAAAGTTGAACTACTTCTTATTTAATTACAATATCTTTTGCCATGCAGGGTTTTTAAAGGGACCTCAAAAACTCTTAAAGCCAATGAAAAATGAACATTCAGACTCCAGGGAAGTCCTGCATGCGATGTAAAATGTTTCATTGGTAATAAATCAATAATATGCCTTTAGAAATACATTCTCACGTCATCAGTTTTTTAGGGGTCACAAACAAAATGCAAAAAGATTTTAAAATTTCATTTTTTACAGCCGTTTCCAATTACACGTTCAGTACGTTTACAACGTCGTACTTGGTTTTTGTTTGACGTCAATCAAAAGCCTTTCGCCGACAAGATCTGTGTCAAGGTTTTTTTTTCGTCGGAAACAAACTGCACGTGTGAATGAAAACGTCTGTAAATGCAGCAAAAATTACCTTTTTTCTTATCTTACTTGTCACTGCTCTTTAGTTGATCAAAAAAACTGGGTCTTGTTTCGTTCTTTCTTATAATTCCGTTATACACGCTTTTTTTTTAAATAAGAACGAGGCTCAGATTGGCCGAAAATTAAGAATAATTTAAGAACAAGCTCAGGCTGTGGCTGAAAAAAAAAATGTTTCTAGTTGAAAAATTACTGAATCTTATGTAATTTATGTTAGCAATGTAGTAAAAACACAAACAGAAGCACTGTTTCTCTTTTGTTATTATATTTAACATTGTCCCAGATGATACATGTATTCATGTAATACTAAAAGTTCCTCGAACGATCAGCATTGTTTTTCAATGGCTTGTCTTTTTGTTGTGATTTCTTACATTTCAAACCGCCCACAGAAATAAGAACAAATTAAGAACAAATTGAGGCTGAAGCTGCCAAAAAATTAAGAACAATGAGCCTCGGCAAAATTTACTGGTTCTTATAAAAAAAGCGTGTATTCCTTCTAAATATAGTCCTCGAAAAAATCTGGAAATTCTATGAACCAAAAATGTACGAACCCAGCTTTGCATAGATATACAGACACCTCTTAAAGACGGTACCCTGCTTCGAAAAATGATTCCTTATTTTTTTCTTCCATAGAGAAGAAACGATACCTTTGCATGATTTAACACTTGCTATACCTGTTGTGCGTTATTTCAATCTCCGGGGACATTCTTTTCATAACATGCAAATTAGGGGCAAAACACAATGGCCCTAATTTAGCATGGAAAAGGAAAAAAAACCATAAATTAATCTTGGCACTTTGGCCTTAACGGTATTGGTAAAAGGTTATCGTTTATATAATATGCCCGCAACCAACGGAAATGTGACCGATATTAACAATTATCATCCAGATATATTTTTAAAATGGCGTCCTCATAAAAATGCGTGCGTCGGCAAAACGTTCAGAGTACGCTGTGCAGCTTTCTTTATTTTGCTTTGTGGAGTTCATAAATTAAAGCCAAGGGCTTCGGGAAAGCTTTTGAATTTTTAACACAAGTTTTAATTTTGTCCTCCTAGCGCTGGTTAAAGTCAGCTACAGAAATTGGATCTGTGGCCTTGCTCATCGAAAGTCCGTTCGCTGCGGCAGCTGTAAAGCATGACAAACTAAGAGCATAAAGCTATATATATATATATATTACTCACTCTTGCTTCAATTCTAAATCTCCAGACTCCAAGGAACAAACGTGAAAGAATGCCAGTAATGTGGTCACCTTCTTTATACTAACCGCGCGCATTGCATGTCGGGTCTTGAAAGTTGCATTGTGGGCTATTTGTCAACCAAATAATTTAGAATTTTACAAGCCACATAGATTGGATTTTCTGTTTTCTCGCTTGCTGCGGAAATTTTTTTAATAAAATAGAATAGGCTTCGACTAAAAACCCTGAAATATAGTCTACAAATGTATCGGAAAATACCCGCAAAAACCATCATGAAACTTTCCTTTTCCCATTGATTTCCACTTATGGTTGGCGGCGACGTTTTGATGTCTTGTCGCACCTTTTGACCAGAGCAGAACAATCAAGTTAAATTGGACCACCCACACAGTGTAAATGTCGTAATAGCAAGCGCTTTTTCCGCGTTTCGTGCATAAAGACAGAGTTTTCGAAAGGAAGGGATTAATATCAAACCTGATGAAAACGTATCGGACCAGTCCAAATATATTGTGAACTTTTGTCGCATCTTTTTATTCACGTTGTTTGATCAGTCTGCTGAAAGTTTTTGACACGAATATTTTATTTATTTATTTCGATTGATCACGATCTTTTAGTGATCCAACGTAGGCAAGGAATTGATCGTTTGCACGGCGCCGGTTCTGCATTGATTTTTAGCCTGTTTTTCAATCAAAACTAACTCCGTTATGGTGAGACTCGTCAGACTCGTACAATCTCGGACTGTCCATAAAATTAACATATTCCATATTTGTGTGGTACGCGTAACAAATTAGTATTAGGGGCAGACCATTAGATTTTTTTGGGGGGATGGGTGATTTTTTTTTCGTCCATGGGGTGGGCAGGATTTTTTTCTCTTCTATTGCTATACATATTTTGGGCTCATTTGCTTTGCATGCAAGTTTTTAAAAAAAATGAAGCTTGCAGGAAATTTTTTTTACCCCCCCCCCCTTAAAAGTCAAGCGGTCAACCCCTTAATTATGAGATGTACTAAATAACGGGGTATCCGCAGTAAAAGCAAGATTTCTGGAAATCTGACAGTGAGATGTACGGAATAAATGGATATCAGTAGTAAAGTGTCGTGGCAACAGCGAGATTTCCGTAATAACCTTGCCCGTAATAGTTAGGTATATGTAATAATGGACTCTCCGTAGGGGTGTCCGAATTAGCAAGATTTTCATCCCGTTCGTCATTTACGTTTTCGGTTCGTGAATTCCGTGTAATGTCAAGATAAACTGATGGGGTAAAAAAAAAAGACGAAACTGCAAATTTCGGCCACAGTTGTAAGGACTTCCGCCTTATTAGGACCATTCTGGCTTGAAGAAAAAGATCTTACCAACTGGGCCAATCATTACGCTTCAAAATACATACTCGAAACTAAGTTCGAATACCCGACAAACAAATGGCAATAAAAGCGCAACATTTCTATCCATAGTTGCTTTCGGTTTTAATGAAAATTCATGACTACAATTCGTAATATGTACTTAAAAAGTTCCACGTAAAATTGCAAAATAAACTTCAAGTATTCCTAGTTAGACTAAAAGTACGTTCAAGAGACAGCGTATGTTTTTATAACAAAAATTTTTTGGTGTTAAATTAGTTAAATGTGTCTCATTCCTTTATAAAAGGAATTGAAATACGTATTCAATGGCCGTAAGGCTAGAGAAATTAGTGTGCGTTTTTTTTTGAGCAGTCTTTGCAAATTGAAAAGTCTTACGATTCTTCCATCATTATCGTATTAGAATATACTGACTAATTGTGTAAGCCACCGTGCCATCATTCCACTTCAGAATTTACAGAGCTTTAAAGTTTGCTTCGTTAACTTGTCTACGGGAAAACGCACTCATAATTACTTAAAACTGTTGTGCTAGCCATAAGCATATAAATTAAAACTGCTTCAAACTTGTACGGTTGTTTAGCAATTGAAAGTTAGCTTAACCGTTTCTGCTTGATGCTAGGAACAAGTACGAAGGAGCGCCGTAAAATCGATTTGGTATCGCTTAACGTCCATTGGACGCTAAGGGCAGGGGGGGATGGTCAAGAGAGCTGCCAATCGACGTTAAGAAAAAAATGCTAAGAAACACGGACGTCGTTTAAGGATGGACTGTTGCCGCTGCATTTCCGTCATCGAAGAAAACCAAAACAACTTGCAGCTGCAACCCTTTCCAAACAAAACCAGTTAGAATGTCTTCATCTCCCTCTGATAGATTAATGAATAATACCATGCAAAAAGTTTTATCTGGAGGCAAGAGACTAGATAATTTCAAGAAGTCATGATAGTTTTTATTTTCATCAGTTATTTTTTCCGATGTTTGTGTTCGTGTGGCGATCGGATTGGCACGATGGCTGCAAAGGAATTACCGTGAAATGCTTAAAACCCCACACCGTAAATGAGGGTAATAAAACACAAAAACAATAGTGGACGTTAAGGAGGGAGGGGGAGGGGGTAAGTCCATAACGTCAATGAACGTTAAGCGTTACTAAATCGATTTTACGACGCCCCCCAAATAATTTAAAAAACCTATTTCCTGGTTCATATAATGAACGCAGGTACTGATCAGTCCAAAAGTAAAAAATAACGAATGGATTCCTTATCGAATTTCTACTTACATCTACTTTACATATGTTATCTCGGAAATATTTGAAACTTAAATCCATTAAACTGCAGTTTGGAATGTAGTTTTGAAAAAGAAAACAAAATAGCACGGCAGGTACACTGCAATCGCCTTCTAAATTTAGAACTTTCGTTTCTCTGGAGAATCATTTTTTAAGGACTCAATGTGTGTATTCTTGAGCGAAGAACGGCCAAGAAAAATCAGAAATTTTCCAGACATTTCCAACTGTTTTTGAGTTTTCTAAACTCTGTCAGATCTGTAGCTAAACCACAGTCGCTTGATTTGTTATGAATTCCACGTTTTTTGTTGTTGTTTTTTTGGCTTAACTGGCACAACTAATCAATCTTATGGTTTACTGTTGGCTCGGAAGGGAACCCCAACTGTGATGAAAATTTTGCGTCAAGAAATACTTTAAAAAGGGCTCGAACTTAACTTTTGAACTTGATAGTCAAATGGCAAGTAGATGGTCAGGATTCACTAGCCATAAATGTGCTTCTAATAGACATTTTATTTTAAAAAGCACAAGAAAAAAATGTAAAACTGCTGTTGTTATCAAACTGTAATAAAAAGTTTCGATTTGAACCCTGCTCAGATGATTCAGCAGCCTTTGAGGACAGAAATGTTCTAATATCCATGACAATCAAGCGTGGTGATCATAGATCTGCATCTCTAAATCTTCTTCCATGCTTTATATACGGATTCAAGCCTGTCTGTTTCAGTTCCAGTTTTCAGAAACGACCAAATATCAAATAAAAAATTGCATGTGTTACATCGAATTTCCTGCTCACTAAAAATATCCGAGCGCAAGAGTGACGTCACACAACAAAATGGCGCCGCCCACGATTTTTAAAACGGTAAAGTAGACCATAGAAATCGATCTGAAATTGGAAAAGGAACGCTCAAATCACTATTTAAAACTTGGAGGAAGATTTAAAGATAGTCGAGGTATTTACAATACTGACTCGAAGTGTTCATAACAGCCAGGGTTTCCTTTAAGAAACTAAACTATAAAATCGGTTTTTCAAGTCAAAAACGGCCTAACGCACGACCTCTCTCACCTAAGAGTCTTTGTACGGCTCAATGTGAAGAGCATCCACCCGGTATTCGAAGGCTCATTTCGTCAAATCCCGCCAGGGGCTTAAATTTGTTTTCTGAGTATCAAAAAGGAAATCGTTTAGAATGGCTATACAGGATTATGTGACATTTAGCATCGGTCTGCCGTAACGCATCACGTCATTGCAGCAATTTCTGCTTGTTTCTCCATGAAGAGCAACTGATCGACAATGAAACAGTCCCTCGGCTGGTCGACGATCTTCTCAAGCCCGACCATAATAGAGTTGTCGTCCTTCAGAACGCCTCCAAACCGAGCCTCTTGTAAAAACTTGTAAACACGCTCGAACGCATCCTGACCAAGTAGCTTTTTACAGTCACTTTAAAAAGTTAAGGTGCTACAACTCGTGACCGCATCAAAAGGGTTACAAATGTTAACACAGCATAAAACTTGTTTCGACGAAAAACATATCACACGTAATACTGTTCGAAACATAGCCTGCATAAACTTTTT
>JAOEHV020186776.1:0-13477 GCA_025447995.2 Isaurus tuberculatus | reverse complement strand
CATTCTGATTGGCGGTATAGGCTTTTTTCACATGTGAAAATAAAGCGTATAGATTTCTACAAATGAGCTTTATGGAACAAAATTCTCGTGTTATGTGTAATAATCGTGTTTATTACGTATAACTAACAATCTTTCTTTGCTGATATATGCAAACGTATTTAAACTGTTATTGTTGTCATTGTCACCTTCAATTCTCAATCATCATCATCACGAACATTTTGTTTCAATTAGTAGATGACAGCGGAAGTTCGAAAGCATTAACTGGTGAAACAGGAAAGGAATACTGCCAGCCTTACTCTACCAATACAATTTCTGGAGTATCAAAGTCTTTCCCTGTTAATAATTTTAACAACATGAGAGAAAGGACACACCAACAAATCAAAACAGGACAAAACCAAAACCAAGTTCTAGAAGACTCCATCACTTCGAATAACAATGCCGGGATGGATAGAAAACAAGGTGCACGTGAACACGAACCCCATTATCATGTTCTCGACAATTCGATTGAGCTTAGCCTAAATGAAAGGAAACCGGAGGAGTATGCTCAGAGCCAATATTACCATGTTTTAGAAGATTCGAAGTGAATACTTTATATATAAAAACCAACACCTGAAACTGCATACATCATTAAAGAGGCATCCCCTTATTTTGTTTTCAGACATGTTAGCGCTAAAATTTTAAAACAAACAGAAGCTTTTTATTTATTCTCAATTGCAAATATATGACCATCCTCAAGAGATTATTTTACGTGCACCGGTATTCAAATCTGATTAAATATTTTGTTGTAAACGTGTTCGGAAAGCCAATATCAATTTTCGTGAAGAATGGACTGTAATTGTCTAAATATATATATATATATTTAGTATATACAAACTCAGTGACCTTGGCGATATACGAATATATATATTGAAAATAGAAAAAAAAACCTACGCTCTCAACCCGACAAGCCTGTTTCGTGATTACTCACTCTTCAGGGGGATTTTATTGACAAGAATAATTTATACATAAACATCACTTTTATCATAAATAGATTATGTATAAATTATTCTTGTGTCTAAAATTCCCTGAAGAGTGAGCAATCACAATACAGGCTTGTCGAGATGAGAGTTTAGTTTTTTTTCCTCGAGCTTCCTGCAAGGAATGCTCGAGGTTAGTTTCCAGCTTTTTTTTCGTCGTCGTCTGCTTTCAGACGCAAAACGCAGTTTTCGTGTCGAAAGGCCTTCTGGGAAGGCTTACGCCACAGTGTCATGGCGTTGAGTGAAACTGAAATTTTGCTAACGCACACGGAGCATATTTTCACAGTTCTCATATCTAATCTATGCTTCAACTTTGACAACGGAAGCTCGAGGTCACGCATTTAGTGCGTCTAGTTTAAAATATATATTGCGCTCTACTTTCATGTATCAAGCAGTGCGCTACGGAAAAATCGAAACACAAACTTTCTGTAATTATATATATGTAGTTTACCAAGCTACAGTGACGACGACCAAAACATGCAGCGACTGAAACATATGTAGGACTAGCAACCAACTTTAAAGAACGGTACATAAACCATAAGACATCCTTTCCGGAACGCCCACAGAAGAAACAAAACTGAACGCTCTCTCTATGTATAGATATGAACGTTTTTTTCAAAAGCAACATCAACTTCTTAAGACGGGTTGCACCTCAAATTTGAGCGGACTTTTTGCCAACGCTCCTTAAACGTTATATTCATTTATTGTACGTTGTTTTTGTTAAAATAGACAAAATAGTAATTGGTAATAAACACCCTTTTTTAAAACAACAGCGGCAACTAAAACATGTAAAAAAAAATTACATGATATTAAAACTGCTAGTTCTGAAACAACATTTTTCTTTTTTGCCGTATTAGTCATTTCTGAGCGGAATTTTTGGAACATGACTAAATTAGAATTCTTTAACACGAGTTCAAATTCTTTGTGTCAACAAATGCTGCATTATAATCATAAACTAAAATTGACTACTTGGGTTTTTAATGGTAAACATCAAATGTTAAATCCGCTTTCGTTAGAATGTTCCAGTACATTTTTCATCACTTTCGGATTCATTTCTATTTTATACGCGGGCTTTAAAGATGATTTTAATTTATTTCCTTGCAATTGGTGTTTTGTGGCAGACAAGTCTTGGAAAGCTTCAGTTTTTTAGATTTTTTAGAAAAAGTTCTCATTACATTATCACACAACCTCCCTTTAGCCTGGCTAATTTACTATTATAATAGTATTTATGACAACAGAAAGTTTCCTACATCTATAGGAACTGCTATTAGGTTTTGAAATCAGGAAAGAGGAAACATTTTGATATTTTCATCCGGTACATAACTAGAACTGAGCTCTTATATTTCAAGTGCCTGTTTAGCATACTTCAAGTTTATTTACTCCCTTTCACGTCGATTTGTGGCACAAGCTGACGTTAAAAGTTACACAGAGATGAAATCTCCCGAAGATGTTTTCAGCAACAGAGGCTGTCGGGCCGCTACTTGTGAGATACTAGACTCAATAACAGTAGGGGCACACTGTGCTTTTCAGAATTGCTGCAAGTGTCGTTGTGATCCTGAGAAACCGAAATACGACAAAAGTAAAAAGAAATGTATCAATGGCACGACACCCGACAAAGGTAAAAACGGATCACGTTAGTTACATGTCTTATAATATACTAAACATCAAGCTACCTTCCTTTTCCTCTCTTTACTTTAATATAAAAAAGAAGGAATATATTGTATAATTCCTATCAAATTAAATGAAAAAACGCTGAAACCTTTACTTCAGAAAGTTTGTGAATTTAACTTCCCCTCTTTGCTCTTTGTAAGAGAGTTGACTTTTTTGGAATCTTTATTTACTATTTTTGAATAATTTCCATTAGTCTAGTTGTCATGATAGTATCTCTTTTAGTTAAGTATTGCAATTTACGAATTTCAATGTGTTTTGTTTTCTTTTATAATTTTTTGAAAACAATTTAAGACAACAACCAATGGTAACAACTGAAATTTGAAAACACAAAGTGCTTTGCTTTTAAATTTCAATCGAAGTTATGATAAATTAATCATTTTGATAATATAACATGGTAAGTTATATTTTTTTGCTTTCCAAAACTGATAATAAGCTCAAGTATCTACGCTGTTACGTTTATGATGCTTTTTCAGGTTAGAGAGTGGTATTAGTGATTAATAAAGTGTTGAATTTTCAGGATCGAAACTGGAAAAAACAACACAATGGAATACTACCGGAGCAAATGTGACCCCACACAGTCATATCACAAATTACTCCGCTACCATGGGCGCTACATCTTATGTTGGTGTTACAGGATACTCTACAGATCAACCAGGTTATGATTACGATATCAACAAGAAAGTTATCACAAATTCTACAAACTATGAAATTCCTAAAAAGGCTGTAAATCAGCATAGTGAGGTACCCATTGCTGCCTCTGTTACTCCGATACTCATTGTGTTGGTAGTTGGTCTGGTGCTGTTTTTCTGTACTCACAGAAAAAGAAATTCTGTAGTATGGAGGTAAGTAAAAAGGAAGAATTTGCTTTTAAAATTAACATGGTATCTCATTACATTAAGTCTTGTAACAACTTATTACTTAATAAACATGACGTCCCTCCCAAAACCGCATTACGTCATACATTATTATTACTTCTTATCACGTAACCTTATACAATCATTTTTCTATATAGTTTTTTTTTCCGGTTGAAAATTCTTATTTATTGGTCGATCTCAGTCTGAAAATATTATTTTGTTTATTCTTGGATTAAAGCGTATGACGTGACCAAAATGCTACCCGAGTGTCGAACATATAGCGGCTGCTAGTACTAATTCTGTTTTGCACTGTTCGTTTATTGGATTATCATAGGGCAGAATGGCCATTGGTCCAATATATTCAAAGTCACCTGAATTACAACGAAAGGGTTTAATTTTTTGGGCGTGTTCTTTTTCCGTGATCAATACAAAGCGTCACTTCGAAGGACCCAGAAATCTCCGACCGTGCCGTAAAACAAATTTTAATTGTTTATCATATAACTTTTATAGGAAAAATCAAACAAACACAGGATATATGACCAGTAAGTACTGTTCCAAGTTATATATACATGTAAGAACTAAAGAAGTTGGTCTTGTGAAATACTTTGCCCGAATTTTTTAATTACATGACACGAGTAATAAAGATGCTAAAACGATCTCCATGAAAAACAAAGCACAGCTCAAAAACAGCTTAAAATATTGTCCGGGAAAAAAACAGTTCTGAAAGTGAAACTCTTAAAGTTTAAAATCCAGGTCAGGAAAACTTCAAAAAATGGTATCGGTATTTTCTGTGGTAATAACCATTAACTATCACTAAAATTAGCTTTTCGTGTTTTCAATTCTCTGGGCGCCACAAATAAAAGCGAAAAAATTGCAAAACCTGTTTTGTTAACGATGCAATTTTTTCTTATACTAAGTTAACCTTGGTCTTCTTTATTATTTTACCAAGAAACTGTGTTCTATTTATTTTGTTTTATTCTTATTTTGTTTTTCAGGGTCTTGTTTTTCACAAAAAAATTGGGATTATTTTTTGTCTATAAAGTCTACGGACCCTTGTAAAAATGCGTCAAGACAGTGTTCGATTGTACATAAGTTCAAAGTCTAGATTTTAGTTTCCATGTAAGAACACAAGTGAAATCTTACTTCCATGTTCAAAAAACGTCAGTTATACCATTTAAATCACAATTATTTATATACAAATGAAGATATGAATACAGTCCTCACTTTCAAAGATTTTATCCAGCGTTATTCCTGCATTTTTATGAAATCTAAAGATTAAGCAAACTAGGAAAAAATCACGTTTTTATTACTAATGAATACAGAAATAAGCCATGATTCAGTAAAGGACTTGTTATCTATTGCAAATTATAAAAAAAACTAAGCCTTTTTGCCAAAACTTCAGTTTAAATGTTCAAATATATAATTCATAAACAAGGTAAAATTGATAAAAATGTAATGCAATGTTATCATTTTTATTAAATTTACCTTACATATTCATATTTAAGAATCGTCAAGGCCCCTAATGATCATCAATAGACCAGTTTCGAATTCTCAGTTGCCGCTGACTACAATGACTACATATTCAATTTGTACAGTCTTAGCCTCGTTTTGGTTTTAAATATTCAAAAATGCTAGTGAGAGAGAGCGAGAAGTCACACCTCTAACAATAAACACAGTTGAAAAACTAGGAATATTTAACTTCATGTTGAGGCTAAGGCTGTACAAATAAATCCGTTGTCATAGAAAGTCAGCGGCTACCACTGGTCTATTTATTTTTTTTTTCTTTTTGTTTATAAAATAGCCAATCCAACGTACGAGAAAGGCCAAGATGCAAGATTTGCTTTACGTAACACTACAGGGAGTAATGGAGAAGAAAAATTTAATGAAAACACTGATAATTACCAGCCTCTAGTACAGAACACAATATTTAAAGACACCTCTGGTCGAATACCCGTTTATCAACATTTGATCAGGATAGAAGCAAAGGCAGATTGTCCACAAGACAACTATGAGAAACATGCTGTATCAGAAGATAGTTGTCCCGGATTGATTTCAAAATCAATTACAGTTAACCGAGTTAACTCGGGAGGAAGTACACACCAACAAAATCCCGGAAAAAATCGATGCGAAATTCTCGAAGATTCGATCGGCGCTAACAATAATAATACCAAGAAAGAACAAGACCCATCTGAAGACGAACCCTTTTATCATGTTCTTGACGTTTCAATCAATCCTATGCCTGACAATAGCGAAAAGGAAATGAAACGAGGAGACTCTATCGAGTATCAATATTATCATGTACTAGAAGATTCCACCTGAATATTAACCCAAACACGACAAATTTATGTCATGTCATGTCATGTCATGTTGGTAAATTCTCCCAACTGATCTCGATACTTTCCTTATAAGTATTTTGGGAGAACTTGGCTTTTTAACTTCAACGGCTTATTCCAATTGATCAATTCCTTATTTCTCATTACAAGTTAAGTTATTTTTGTAAAGTTATGATGATAGAAGTTCGATGTTGATAAAGTGTCTGTGGCTGAAAAGGTTACAACTCTGTAAGGGTCATAAAAGAACTTGTTTATGACAACTACTTTAAAAAAAGACTCTAAAAGATAAAAGATAAGATAAGAAATTTAATAGAATCATCCGCAAAAGGCCGTTTTCAGACACTAAAACTACTTAAGTTATGAATAACAAATATTAGAATATGAGAATTCATAAAAACTTATGAAAAGACTTGTTCTGAAAGTTGCCTTTTTTAAACTCAATATTACAAACTACTCTATGTTTGTTTCAGACGTAAAAGCAGGCTTTTATGATCCTAAAGACACGACAGGTCCGAGACTTACATACAGTGTAAGCGGATGAGGGTCCTTAGCTCTTCCTGAACGGGACTATAATTCCCGCTAGTTAACCTTGTGGTTCAATGAAGACAGACATCTTAACAACTGCGCCTATCACATGCCCTTAAAAAAGCAAAACGATAGTAAAAAAGAAGTTAGCATCTTTACTCAATCTCAGCTCCAAGCAAACGATTGCACTCACAGCTGAAGTGTACTCAATACTACAGGCTACAATAAATAATACACATAAAGAGAAAAGTTTCTTTAGAATACTATAAAAGTATAAATCTAAAGAGTAACACGAGAAAATTACCCCTGAAGTCTACCGTAAATAAAAGTGGGTCTGATGTTAGCAGCCACGGACAGCTGTTTTAGTGTAGTCAGGATCTCAATCTCTTGGCATCATAAACTCCGAGTAAATAACCATTTCTGCCATGAACCTATGAGCTCATCAATAGCTTCAGACAGGTTTACTTATCAAAGGCATTTAGAAAAGAAAAGTAGAAAATATATCTCTGAAAAATGTCATCTATATAAACATTTTTTCTTGTCTCCTGCATGGATGTGACTTATTCCTCTTTAAGTTAAACTACAAGAAAACGAAGATAAGCGTCTTCTTTATTGGCCACTCTGCTCATTGATTGATTATATTTATGTAAGGGAGCAGTCACTATTAAATTTTAGGTGTGATGCAGAAGATATTTCGAGAGAGACTTGAAAAACTAATGAGCCATTAAGAGGGAGGGGGATGGGGTCGATACATTACTGTCAACAGTTGCTAAAAGCTACCAAAATTATTCTTATTTTAAAAACAAGCTAAAGGTCTGGTTTTGAAATCGGTTTGTTTTTTAGAACATACACTTCATACATTGAATGAGATCTCGTTATAAAAATTAAAACTCTTTCTCGTTTACCTCTTTTATGGCGGTAATATTTTATTTTATCCATAGTAAAAATTAGTATTAAATTTTAAAGTTTGAAAGGTCAGCTTATAAATTAATTCTTCGCGATTCGGTGTCCAGTTTCCGAGAGTGCTAAGACGAGAAGGCAAAATTAATTGCAGTTGTCCAATTTTTTTTTTTAATTTTCTCATCGGATTACCGTTTATCCCTTCAGCTAGGTTATACAAAACGCTATTCAGCAGAAGACTTCCCACATCTTGCATTTAGTGTTTATACCTTTGACTCTAGGAAAACGTGAGATTATATTGGAATATTTTTCAATCCGGCAGTTGTATTGGTTCGTTACTAGCACTGAGCTCATGTTTTTCAAGAGCCTGTTTAGCATACTCAGGTTTATTCTGTTGCTTCTATGTCGGTTTGTGACACGAGCTGAGGCGCTAAATCGTATTACCAACATGCAGGCTTTCGAAGACATTTTCATAAACAGAGGCTGTCGGGCTGTGACTTGTGAAAGACAAGGCTCGATAAAAGTAGGAGCACATTGTGCTTCTTCTCCAAATTGTTGCACTTGTCGATGTGATCCTGACAGACCGAAATACGACCAAAGTCAGAGGAAATGTGTCAATGCCACGACAACCGAGACAGGTAATAAATCGAACGTCTATGTCTTCTCTTCCACTTTATATAAATCTAACGTCTTAACTTTCATCTTTGAGTTTTTGTGCTGAAATATTTGTAACAACTTAGAACGGAAAGGAGACCATAAAAGAAATCTTCTTAGGTTGAACTAATAAAACCTCTTTATTACATCAAATTTGATATCTTAAATAATTTAACTTTTCAATTTATGTTTTAATTCATTTTGAATGGCTTTATTATTTATAGTTTTTAGATCTGGGATTCATTTGGCACTTTTCCTTTGACTGTGGTTGAGTTATAAAACTTACCATGGCCAACTTACATTTTTGTTATTCTCCTTGATAATTAATATTTTGTATACGTTAATTGACAAGAATCTCAAGTACGACTAGAGTTAAAAACCCGCAATGTTTTTTTTTCTCTTTCACTCAAACATTTTAATTAATCAGTTATTAATAATGAGAAATATTTTCGAGTTGATTAATTACACAAACTAAAACTTTTCTTTAAAATGTTTTCAAGTTCCTATTCTCCCTTTCATAACATTAGAATTTAAAATGTCTAGGAGAATTCACGCCATTAGAGGTACGTTTTAATTATTTTTGAAAATTTTATTACATCAAGATTTGAAACTTCCGGCATTTTATATATGGGACTTTCTAATTTAATTTCATCGACTTACAAAACTTTCGACTTCACACGTACCTTGATTTCTTTTATAATTATTATTAAACCTAAACAAAAATCTACTACCTTGGACTTAAATTTCAAAGCCGGTTTTTATTTCTTTCATTCAACAGTTTTAAAAAAATCAGTTGTTGCTATATATTGTTATATTATGCATGATATTGCATATACAACAGATGTTTGGCATTCCTTAGGAAGTCAGACGTGCCTTTTTTGTTTTCAATATTCATTGAATTTGTATTACACTATTAGAGCAGAGGTTGCATTAAACTAGGGAAAACGAGAAACTGACGTTACTTTGACACAAATTGATTTATCGAACACTTTGATCCATGATTGAAAAAGATCATCTTCGAATGTTGTTTTTATGGCTACCTACCTCGCATAGGTGTAGCCACTACGTCATCATCGGACAGTATTCGTTGACAGTAAACATTGTTCATCAGGAACTCGTAAAACAAAATAAAAGAATGTGTCAATAATATCGGCCTCCAATTAAGCTGAGAAAGGCTAGATTAGAATGATCGAAAGGTTAAAATAGTTTTTTTTGTTAGAGGTCAGTTTCGGGCGCCCATCAACAGTGCGTGAAGATTGTAATATATGTACTGAACGTTGTGTACAACAAAACGAAAATAAAAAGCTTGGAGGACAAAATGCAGTTTTATTGAAATAAAAAAAAAACTCACATCCTGAAATTAAAGTAATTCAAAGAGAGAGCAGGCTAAAGAAAATGAAAACAATAGGCTTGCTAATGAAAATGCAACGTTTTTAAAAAATAATGTATTCATTGGTTAATATTAACGTTTTGGAGCTGAATCGGCTTAATTTACCATAGAAATAAGCTATACTTTTCAGTTCTATATATTCTCTCACACTTTTCTAACAAGGCATTGGTAAAATCTAAGGCGTTGTAATAACAACTTCCACATTTAGAAATATTTAAACCTTAAAAGAAGTTTATAACATTTAGTTTCATATACGTTCTGTCCTCGAACTCCCAAGCGCTTTTATTTCCGTCAAATTGACAAATTCAATGTTGATTTTAATAGTCAACAGGACTCTTTCCAAACAGGAAAGAACAACGCCATGGACTATCACTGGAGCCAAAGCAACCTCACATAGTCATATCAGAAATTTCACTGTTACCACGAACTCTACATCTTCTACTAATTTTACCAGAACATTAAATGAGTTTAACAGTTTCTCTACAACTCAAGTTGTTTATGCAAACTATACCAACGAGCAAGGTCCAACAGTGTTTGCAAACTATGGAAATCCTAATAGAGCCGCTATTCGGAACAATGAAATAGCAATTGCGGCCTCAGTTGTTCCGATACTGATTGTGTTGGTAGTAGGTGTAATGGTATTTTACTGCACTTATAAAAAAAGAAAACACTTAAAATGGAGGTAGGTGGCAAAAAGAGCTTAATTATAATACTAGATTTGATGTAACATGTATATCTTGTTACAGCTATTTTTTTCTGCACATCATATACCAGAAATAACTCTATTGGTTATAAATCATCTTTTAATATTCTAAAAACATGTACAAGCTTGAGCTATGGTGGTGCACGTTGCTGAAGTATTACATTTCCATATTCAAAGACCAAAACTGTCAAAATTCATGAAAATTGAAGTTTCCTTTAAACAAAGTTGCAACCCCGATATAACGAACCTCGTTATAACGAAGTATTTTTATTGGGCCCGGAAAAATTACAGTAATTTGTGTGGGTAAAAACCCCGATATAACGAACCCCGTTATAACGAAAACCCCGGTATAACAAACCAAATTTTGGGTCCCGAGGCCACATTTTACCCCGATATAACGAGGTTCACAAAACAAGTACAAGTATTTTGACATACTGCACCGGAAATGTCTAGAGTTTTAGAGCCAGAAAAGAAAGTTCTTCGCCCTCTAAGTATATACGAGACGGCTTCGGGAATTCTTTCTAACATCGGAGAGCACTTTGTTCACAGAACAAGAAGAATTTATCAAGAGTCTTGGTGACATATGGAGGACGCATTTTCACGGTTGCGCGTCACTGAACAAATACAGTCTATAGAATCATCTTTATACCTAGTTTCAAGAAGGCCCTAAAGCGCAAATGTTAAAGCCTGGTTCGTATATAATTGTCCCAGGAGTCTCAAAAGAATTTTAAACGACCGACACGACAGGGACGATAATCGATTCCCTTTCAATCGTTCCAGTCTCGTCAGGGTAAAATCAGTGTACTGGGGAGCTGGGTACAACATCATTTTTTTCAAAAAATTTACTGGGGATCAATATTTCCAAAATCGCGACTACTGTAGTAAAAAAGCTTAGTTCACAAATGATCAACCCGGTCGTCTGAAGAGGTTTTGAAACAACCGGGACAACAGAGACGACTGGGACAATTACATGAGGACGAGGCTTTAGGAAAGCATAGAAAGATATTTCTAATTTTTTTTTGTCTGAATAAAACAGGAGCAAGGAATCCTCTTTCTCAAAAGGTTGGTCAAATATTAGCATTTTTAGAAAAGAAAATTAGTGTGAACAAGTATAAAATAATAATGATATGTATAGGGCCAAAACCTTTAGTTCACTACCTAATCAGCTTATTTATTATATCCGCCCTTATAAAACAAATGTTGTCAAAATATGTGGTAAAAAATTGGGTGAGTTGACTAATGCATTGAGTCCGTACAAACCTTTATTTGAAAAAGCCATGAACAAACTACTGGATATCGTTTTGAGTTTCAAGTAATTTGATTTGTTCCTTGCTCACTGGTTTTTAATTTTTAAAGCTCAATTTGAAAACAGATGAAAAAGAAAAAAATAATCAAAACTACAACGATAAATGCTAACGCTTGAACAAAAGTTGACAAGAGTCAAAATTTGAACCATAAAAACGAATTTAGCCCATTCTTCCGTTAATGGCGGTGTTGGTTTGCCAACCACAAATTTCCTGGCTCTCTCTATTTCTGCTGAGTTCGGGAATTTCTGTGAACTTCTTTTCCGCCAAAGCTCACTCAGCTTCCCTTTCTTACGATGGCGGATAATAGAGAACCTACCTAGATTATTGTTTGTCTTTACACTACGGAAAGCCGGAAAAAGCGCCAGCTCCAAAGAGCCACTACGCTAGGAAAAAAAGAAAAAAGCCTGAGACAAGAAAATATTCCATTGAACATGTAACTACAAAAGCGTTCAACATGCAGGTAATAGCACTATATAACAACGTCCGAGAACACTAAAAGATACATGGCTCCAACACAAATAGTCATGATATAGGATCTAAGATCAAATGGTCTTTAACCCTTTTCCGGGTTTCCCTGATTGGATTCAGGATTCCCTTGACTAGATTCCGTAATCCCTTGACTTGATTCCAGATTCCTTGACTGGATTCTAGAGTCATTTAATGGATTTCGGATTCCCCATACTCAGATTCCAGAGTTAGTTGACTTGATTCCGTATTCCCTTGACTTGAATTCGGATCCTTTGACTGGGTTCAGATTCCCAAAACTAGATTCAGGATTCCCTTGACTAGATTCCGTAATCCCTTGACTTTTTTTCAGATTTCCTTGACTGGATTCTAGAGTTCTTTAATGGATTTCGGATTCCCCATACTCAAATTCCACAGTTAGTTGACTTGATTCCGTATTCCTTTGACTTGAATTCGGATCCTTTGACTGGGTTCCAGATTCCCTAAACTAGATTCAGGATTCCCTTGACTAGATTCCGTAATCCCTTGACTTTATTCCAGATTTCCTTGACTGGATTCTAGAGTCATTTAATGGTTTTCGGATTCCCCATACTCAGATTCCAGAGTTAGTTGACTGGATTCCGTATTCCCTTGACTTGAATCCGGATCCCTTGACTGGGTTCCAGATTTCCTTAATTAGATTCCGGATTCCCTTGCCCGGATTTCAGATTCCAAAAATCGATAAAAGTTTTTATCCAGATTTCAAAGTTGGTTTCCAGATTCCGAAAATTATATTCTAGATTCCCAAGAACGGAATACAGTTCCCTTGACTTGATTCTAGCTTTTCATGAATGGATTTCAATTTGCCCAATAACTCTCCATCTATAGGCGGTACACAAAGACACAAAACTTTTTGGTTCACAAAATGGTAATCCTCTAAAACTAAAGTAATATAAATCTTTTTTTGCAGAAAACCCTATATACGAAAGAGGTCCTGATAATACGATTAAGATCGTTACTAACAGACGAATACAACAGGAGACGGACAAAACTCTGATAGTTGAAGATGAAAACCATTATCAGCCGTTGATCCAGAACACCATTCTGCGCGATGCATCAGGAATGCAGCCTGTGTATGAAACGATAACAAACAATGATACCAAGGTAGAAAATCCCGAGGCCAACAGAGATCTGGATGAATATCAAAGTCTTGAGCTGGCCGAAAATTCAGCAAACGAATATGAAACATTAAATCAGGCAAAGAAAGACAGCCAAGTAAGTCTAACCAAAACAGTTAATCCACTGTGGTCTCAATTCATTCTTGAAGTCTACCCGCTTTTTTTATAAGAACAACTTTATAAGAACAACGAGGCTCAAATTTGCCAAAATTTAAGAACAATTTTAAAAGAACAAGCTCAGCCTGACGCTTGATAAGTAGGAAGGTTTTTGTGGTAGAAAATTGACTAAAAGTAAAACTTAGCGATACAGCATCTAAATTCAGCCATACAAACATGTGGGGCGCAAGGTGTTTCACTATTTTCCAATACATTGTTTTATTTTGTTTTTTCTTCAATAAAAACCGCTAACAGAAATAAGAACGAATTAAGAACAAATTGAGGCTGAAATCGCCCAAAAATTAAGAACAATGAGGCTCGGCAAAATTTACTGGTTCTTATAAAA
>JAOEHV020186667.1:2206-13478 GCA_025447995.2 Isaurus tuberculatus | reverse complement strand
ACCAATTCGATCAATTTAAATTGATCCAACGTATACCGGCGGAATTGTTGTTTCGTGGTTATTCATCTATACGTTCTACTCTATAGCTTTGATTGTAGTTTAGATCGGTAGAGACTACAATTCCGACTTCCGCTCACAGCCTTAACCAGAGCAGGGACCGCACGTGCTTTTGTCGACTTGATTACAAAAGTGGGCGAAAAGCGTGATTTGTGTTTTTTAACTTATACAGGATACGTAATAAAAAGCAAAACAGTAAAAACATAATTGTCGCTGGTTGGCTATAGAAAACAAAACCATCGAGCAAAACGAAATTAAAATCGAAGTTGCCAAGATTTGCTTTGTGACATACTGGCTGTCTTTTGAGAGTTTTTTTTCTAAATAAGAAAGAGATTGAATCTAACTGAAGAAGCGGTAGACTGATTATCATAAGAAAAACGTTAAAGGAAAATTGTTGATGTAGCTATTGCTTGTTTTCAAATTGGTTAAAACCTTCTTGAAGGTTTGTGGGTGGTAATCTGACAAACAGGGTTTGAAAGAATAATTGTATTGAAGGAAATTTCTTCTCTAGAAAAATACACCAGTCGTAAAAAAAAATTTAGCCAAATGAAAAATTGCAATTCATCATTTTTTTTTTCATCACTATAACGTTCAAAGTTCACATTCTTGTTCTTGATACTACTTACATGAATGGCGATCAGACTAATACGTTATTTCCGATATTTGCATAGTTTGAAAATCACATTATATAAAGACTCTCAGAATTATTGGAAATATTTCCCAGTGTTTCCGTTAGCACGAGGACCTGGATAAGATCTGCTAAGCAGACCTTTCACAAGATCACGAGTTGTACAACCGTCATTAATTACAAAATTGTTTACAAAAGTTTTGTCGTTTGTTATCAGCCTTTGTATCAAAGGTGCTAAGCTGACCTCGCTAGAGGTTTCTCGTCAAGTACAAACAGATTTAACTAAGAACTCTAAAAGTCGTTACTAGAAATCGACCAAAACTGTATCCGAACCTTCTTGTGTACCAATCAATATGCAATGAAACTTCTCCTCTATGTTAACAGCTAAAAAAGCAGATTTGATAAAAAAAAGATAGACAATCAATTGGTATTGAATAAACACTCTGGCGACAAAGAGGATGATGATCCAATTAAACAATAAATCTCATAATCGAGGCTAGGAAGAGCAGAGACCCACTCGATAAAGGTGGAAAAAAATGTCCATTTTCAAATTTAATGAAATGTTCCTTTCTCTTACCTTTGTAGGCGCTTTCTTTTTAATCCATTCCTTAAGAATCTTCAATGTTTTTTGTCGATCATTTTTTTCAGCTTTAGGTGTAGTTTTATTGGTACCTTGAGAAACGTCTTTTTTTCGTGCCTTCGGACGCAACGGTGCAATTCGCCCGTGAGTAAGTACAGTCACGATAGCTTTTCCCTCTATTTGCGTTCTGCCTAAAATAACAGCGAAAATTAAAACTACAAAAACAAAGCAGAAGAACTGATGTGACATTGTGTTGTTTCACGGCAACTTCTCTTAATGGGTTCCTCCAAGGCTTCTCGTTGGTCTGTTAATAGAAACAACCGATTGATATCGTGACCCTTAATAATATCTGTGTTTATTAGTTGCAAATGTGACGCTTTCCAACAGCCAAGCAGTGTATTTTGATAGCACCTCATTGGGAAAACTATATTTTATTTAACGGATTCACACTGTGAGCTACATGTATATTTTGCGGTCACGACCTTAGCGGATGAGACAGAAACAATGAAAAATCTCTTAAGAGTCAGTAATATTAGTCGAGACTTTTATTATAAGTAATTTGTGTGAACAGCTTTTGTACATGTCTCCTTTGGTTTTTAACCCATTAAAACATCTGGCACAACTCACAGTTCAAGAGAGAGAGAAAACACTTCTTGTCAACAACTAATTTATTCTTCTCTAATAAAAAGAGAAAAATTAAAACAGGCACTTCCTTAAATTGGTTCTAGCTCTATTACCCACATTAACGGAAGTATTTTTAATTCAATGTCAGGTTCATATTTACTTTCTGTTTTTTTTTTGGAAACAAAGTCAGTGTTACTTATGCGGCATAACTTATGGTCATTAAATACTCTCGTCTGAATTGAGAATTAGAAGAGATTTGAAAATGTGAATTCCTTAGCTCATTGAAATCACAACACTGGATTTGGTTTTTTAAACCTTGCAAGGGTAAGACTGAAATTAATTGCTTTTAAATCAAACAACTAGGTCAGCTTATCTGATAATTCAAAAATCAATTCAATTTGACTTTTTCACCCTTTTGATTCAAGATACCACTATATAAGGACTGGGTCCGCCCTTTTTTATTGAATTGTCTTTAAAAAATTCTGTTGAAAACTGTTCTTAGTGGGAGATGCAATATTGTCTTTTTGGTTGAGCACTCGATGACAGCAGTAAAATAAGTATCTGAAACCAGCATTGAAAAGAACGTTTATCATAAAAAAACAAAAGTATATGGTTACTCTTTTTCGTTATACTTTTCTTCTTTTAAGCTTGATGGGTTTATATTTTGCTTTGGTAGGTTTTGAAATTTGTTCACAAACATAGGGCAACTCAAATTAATACCGATACTTTGGAATAATATACGTTCCTACTTCAACTCTTAAAGTTCTAGACCGCACAAAGCTTATTCTAAGTGGCCGTTGAAATTTTGTTTGAAATTCTAATCTAATACGATTTATAGGCTTAGGGGCGTGTGACAATAACATATATCAGTCATTTTCGTTCTTTTCTAATGACACGTCGTCACTTTTTCGCTTGTTACAGTCAGACTTAATTTTAGAAAATACAATAAACAAAAAGAAAAGACAAAAAATAAAATCTTAAATGAGTGTTTTACGTGATTCACGTCTTGGTACGGAGCAATAGTTTTCATTGGTGTGACAAATAAACTGATGTCACGTTGGGAACCGGAAGGTTAATTTTCTTCATTTTGTGTGATGTGTGTGTGTTTCCAACAAGTAGTAATACGACTGCCAACAAAAAATTATTGAAAAGCTTGCACGAGAATGGTCGGGGAAAAAGCTGGAATAACTTTTATTCGTTCATTACAATAATGTTTCAATAAATATTTAATATATAAATGATAATATTTGTGGTTTTATGAAGCATCTGTCTCTATTTAGTCTTTCTATTTGTGGACTATAGAAAGCGTAATGTTTGTGGAATGTGGCCTGATAAATAACTGCAAGTGAGGTAGTACATACGTACTATGGCAAGCCCTGTAATGGCTGTATTCTGATTGGATATTCAATATTCTACTAAAATCTATTTTCAATCGTCTCCCTAGTAACGAAAAACGTTCGTTTCATTCTCAAATAAATACATTTATAATAAGTATTTCTTAATTTCATTAATACCAAATTGTCTGACTAGTTGAGTGAAACTGAACAACTAAACTTCTTGCCTCATGGACTCTGCGAGTAGATATTTTGCCTTGAGCCAAAAACAGGGGAAATCCAAGAAAGCACGCGCTGTTTTAAACATGCCTGCAAGATGTGCGGTATTTGCCTTTGGTAACGGGCAGGCATGTTTAAAACAGCGCGCCCTTTGTTGAATTTCCCCTGATTACTCCTCCCTGTAAGTTTTACGTCATCGATGAAATAGTGACCATTCTTCCAGCTTTCTCTGGCGCTCGGTCGTCCTGAATGGGCGTGGCTGTTCTAGCAAGTTTAAACTTCAACTACGGCATGAAAAATTGGCAGAATTAAAACATTATTTTTACTAATCGATTCTGGAAATTACTGATATATAAAAAAAAACTGCCGTATACACTAACAATTTTACACTTTACTCCTAATTTGTTGTACCGAATTATCTAGAGGATATAACTAGCTCATTCTTTTCTGCTGTAACATGAAACTTTCATGAATTTTCTTTTCGGAATTTCTAAGTTCTATTTTTAATTTCATTTTTGAAAGTTTTTCGAAGAATTTATTTGAACCGTCAGGGTTGCGTGTACCTTAGATTTTACCTTACAAAAAAGTCTTATTCTTTTTGTATATCTTTCAGTCGTCAATTTCAACAACTAAAATAGTTCTAATTTCTGTGTTCTCGTTCAATGCTATTTGCCTAGCTGTTATAAGCTTTAGACAGCAAGGGCTGTCTCATCCATGTCTTTTAAAATAGAAATCAACAGACGATTATTTGCTTAAATTTAGAATTTATTTCCTTCCAGCGAACCACGAATCTAAAATTGATATTAAATAAAACGCCATCAAATCGGGAGTGTCCCCATTAAAGTACATTTCAATCATGACGTGTTAAGACTTGTTTGAGAGGGTTAGTTACAATTCCTTAAGTAATAGCTTGACAACCGACCTGGCTCATTTGAATTTAAGCTTAATGGCCCGATAATATGCACGTAGGGTTACTACAAAGGAAAGGGTCAAGTCTGGCGTTGTTTCACATGAGAAAATCAGACACCGTATTATCTCGAGAACCATTAATTGGTTTACGCATGCGTACATCGTTTACCGATTGAACGAGACAACTCTACCCCCAGAGTTATTTCTATCATCCAGACCGAGTTATCTCTTTACCACCCGATAGACCTTTTAAAGTTTAAGGTTGAGGGTTGAACGTTGATTAACCTTCTTTCCCGCTAAAGCTCACTCTGCTTTCCATCCTTCTAAGGTAGGTAAATGAGTACCAGCATACATGGACCGCATTAAAGTGGCTGCCAGAGGTGTCTATATGTGCTTTCGGTCCGCTGGGGGTAAACTGATTACTGTAATGCGCCTTTGAACATATCCATATGGAAAAGGTGCAATATAAATGTATAACTTTACTTTTTTAAAGATGGCCTCTTATACCTAAGCCTTTTCTACTCCAGAGGCCTACTAACTATACTCAAGTATCTCTCCAACATTGTTAATGATGCTTTTATTTTTGTATCCACTACTTAAGGATACACAGGAGGCTTTTGAGTGAAGTTTTTCATTGCAGTCGTACAGATACTCAAACCGCGCTTTTAGCAAAACATATATATTCTAAAAGTTAAAAGAACATAGTTTTTGTTTATAAAATTGGTTTTTATATTTTTTTTTACCGAAAAGAAGTAACAACCATTTTTCTCGAAAATGACCCGTTTTCCCCCAAGTGTTTATTCTCCCGCGCTTTAAGTCGTACACTGCTGTTTTCTGTCACAACTTGTTTACCACATATTGATGCCAAAAACCGTGTCTCAGTTTTCTTTTAAATTGCTTTTATAATTAGTTATGATTTTTTGAAGTTTGCTTTGCAAAATCTAAAGACTTTTTTGAAATAAATCGTTCTAATTCAAGAAGCAAACATTTAAAAAAAAAAACTGAGACACCAGGGTTCGAAATTCCCCCGGGGGGGGGGTACTCCCATATATTGACTATACGGGTATGTGCCGCTGTTCAGGGTATAGTTTTCAGACTATCCAGTTTAAAACAGGGTGTATAAATCACGGAAATTTTTGTTTAGAACAGGGTTTAAAATTTTGCAATATTTACAAACTGTTTAATTCAGGGTGCAACAAACCATTAGTTTAAGACAGGGTAGGGGATTGGGGTTGGTAGTTTAGAACAGGGTATCAAAATCAAGCCATTTTTAGTTTAAAACAGGGTCAGGTTTGTGAAGGTCCAGCGGCACACCCCCACCCAAAATTCTAGTGAGTACCCCCCCCGGGGGAGGGTCATTGACTCTTGATTTTTTGGCTTTGACAAGGAAGGCAGAATTAATGGTTTGTGTTTTTCGTTAACTGCAACATTTTATTTTATTTATATAATCTTCCAAGTTGACCTTGGTTGTCAGGAAAACAAAGTCGCTTCTGTTATTAGTTTTAGTTTAATTGTTTAATAGAGAAAGCCTTTTCAGCTTTTTTCCTTGAGAAAATTTAATTTCTAAACTGTTTTTGTAGTAAAGGCTTTAAATACCTTTTAGACTTCAAGTGCTCTTTTCTCAACTTTGGAGAAATGTAAACATCTAAAAGTAGTTGTTAACTCAACAATAATCATAACGGTGATGATTTAGACCGGCAAACAATTCAAGACAAGTATGAGGGTTCTTTTAAGTCCCCCAACAGAGTGTCGGGAGACTGGACCCGTATACGGTTTTTAACGGCCTTATCCGGGAAAGTCTAACCATTTGCAAATGTTAGAACATGAGTTAAAATGGTTAGGAAACTTGGTGGCTTTCTTTGTTCTATGTTTTTGTTCTGTCTTTCCCTACTGAAATATGACGTTGACCGTGCACAGATTACAAAACGTTTTCAGATGTAAATAAGGAAACGGCCAATAGACTAACGAGCCATCACACCTAGAACAAAAGATCATAACCGTGACCGTAAACAAAGCAGCATTGTAATCTTCTTTGTAGTTTTCTAAGTTTAATAACCAGTCCACTCTACTAACTTTGGTTAGAACAAAAGCAGCAGTCTCCTGAGTTATTTTAAGACCCTGAGTGTTGATCCGGCCCGGAACCAAACCTGAGCCTCCCGCTCAATAGACTGACAGCTTGCCAACTAGGCTAACCAGGCGGCAGAGTTTCATCGAACTCCAAAAGTAACGATGTCACGGCGTATTAGAGGACGTTAGCAAATGGTCAGCATAGTACATTCCAACGTGTAGCTATTACATTCAGTAATTAAGACTAATGTTCTTTCCGTTTTCATCGTGGCTCTTTTCAAAAATAATCTATCGTGATCTAATCTCTAATGTAAAGTATCCACTTATAAGGTACTGATTAATGGTAAATGTAAATTTAAAACTGTCCATTGTAATGTGAAAAAGTAAATGTAAATTTATAACTTTCCATTGTATTGTGAAAATTTTGTAAACTATCGAAGGTGGCGGAAAGTTAGCTCCCGAAACATGTTAAGCGTTTTCAACTTAGTTTTGTTTTTTCTTTTAAGGGTCAAAATGCTTTTCATTTTAATGTTTTTAAACATTAAAATGAAAATTTATAGCGAACAACATTATTTGAATCGAGTTTGTAAGTAGACTGTGAGAAATTCTTCCTTGTGAAGTGTCTAGTTTCGAAGGTAATGAGCTTGACAATTACTTGCTTTGCTGGCAAAAAATGTTGCATATGTGCGTGAGTATGTACATGACGTCATGAAACTGATTAAATATTTAGTTCAGATATTGAACCTGCGGTGAGAACAAGTGCAGCATAATTTTCTCAACTTCTTGGCCGGGTTTTACGACAGCTGAAAGAAAGAAGACTTTAACACTATTACCATCTAATGAGGTAAGACATTGTTGTCATGTTGTTGCACGTTGGTTTTAAAACTCGGTGTAGCTCGAATTTCGGAGAGAATAACAAGAAATTTAAGGGCCTGTTTATATGGACCAAGCCAGCCCGGTAGGCGAGCTGGCCCGCTTACCGAGATGAATTTTTTCCGTTTATATGAGAATGAAAATTATCCCGCCTGGTGTGTTTATATGGAAAAACGACCATCTCGGTTGCCGAGATCTCGGTTGTGCCAGACGAGATCTCGGAAAGCGGGACGGCTCGCTTTCTCATATAAACACAACTCGAATTTTATAAACAAATAAGGTCTGATTACCGTCATCTCGGTATGCGGGCCAGCCCGGTAACCGGGCTAGCTCGGCTCCATATAAACAGGCCCTACTCGTTTGTCCATGTTTAAACAGTGTTTCATTTGGTCATTTCTAGTGTATTTGCGAGAGCAACTTAACGTTAAACACCAAGTGCAGTAAATATTTGTTCAAAATTTTATGTCGACAAAATCGTATTCCGATGCTTTGAAAAAAATATCGGGACATTGAAAAGGCGCGCTACTCGGTTCAATCTCCTGCTCCCGGGGCATTCTTATTAAAACATGCAAATTAGCAACCAAACGCGAAAAAGAAAAAAAAAAGAAATTAATTCATAATCTTTGGCATTATGGCATTTTTTTTTATACTTAATGATAATAACAGTAGCAACTACAGAATACACCGTCACTATTTCCTTGATTTTGTTGCACATTTTAAAAAACAAGGAAGGAGCAATAATAAATTAGTGCGAGTTGCCGGGTATTCTATAGTTAAGGTCAATAACTACATTTTTTTTTCATCTTTTCGGTCCGCTTTGTATATAAATATAATTAACTACATTTTGAATAGCTCTGACGAAAAAATCAAAATGCAAGCTTTTAACATTACTTACGGCGATAATAAAACAGTTTAACTTGGAGTCGATTAAATTTGGGATCATTTTAATAGTCTATTGTGTAAGTATAGCTATAAAATAGTTTGTTGTAGTACAGATTGCTTTCACGTAGAAACGGCAAAGCACGACAGCAAAACGTGAAAATGCCGAGACGTTAGTCGTCACGTGGCCACTTTCACGTAAACGTTGTTCTTAAATCTCTCTGTTTAATATTTTGTACCTGTTTTTCTAACGTAAATTAAAGACATTTTCGCACGAAGCACCGAGCGGTTTTTCCCTTCTAAATCCCTGTCTCTAAGAGTTCACCAAACTTGTTTCAAAGATATAAATTTATTTACTTTAACGAAACTTAACTATTATACAAATTAGATACCCGGGGGAGGGGTACTCACCAGAATTTCGGGTGGGGATGTGCCGCTGGACCTTCACAAACCTGACCCTTTTCTAGACTAGAAATGGCTTGATTTTGATACCCTGTTCTAAACTATTAAATATTAAACAGAGGTCAGGCCTGTGAATCATGAAAAAATTCACGTACATCGACACCCAGCCAAACCAATTCTCATATCCAGGAAGAACTGTTGCACCCTGCACTAAACGGTTTGTAAATATTGCAAAATTTTAACCCTGTTTTAAACAAAATTTTCCGTGATTTATACACCCTGTTCTAGACTGGAATATAGGATGGTCTGAAAACCATACCCTGAACAGCGGCACATACCCGTATAGTCAATATATGAGTATTTTTTTAGAGTCCAAATCTGTACAAGAAATAGGACTGCAAAAACATCTTTGCCTAAAATTTCTCTGAAAATCAAAACTTGCTCAAGATTTCTAGGACCGCTCGAAAATTTGCTCAAAAAGTGCTCAGCACAATCAAGACAGGTCTAGAGTGCAACTGGGGTCCGGACCTACACGTATTACTTAGGTCCGACAAGAAGGTATTACCTTTGTTCTAACACATGAAACCGCGTCTTCTTGGACATGAACGTTAGAGCGCGGGCTCAGTCATTTGCTCTCTGTCAGGGAACTTAAAACACACACTTATCATAAAGAGAAGTGTAATAACGTCTCAAGTATCTAGCACTTGCAGGCACTAAATAATGGTACTAAGGCTACGTTTTTAGCAGGCATTATTAACCATTAAAAGTAAATGGTGAGCCTGAATGTTAGTAGCCATGGTCAGCTGTTTCATCTTTATCAGGCCTCGTCAGCACGGAATAGCTAACAAACAGGTTCCGGTTCTGTGGTTTGTTGGTTCTACAAAGAAATATCTAACTGTAAGTGAGCCGCAGTAGCGAGTTATCTTATAAGCCAATAGCAGCCGACTAAGTGCGCGCAAGAAAGATGCATTTTAGTAGTGTCAATAATGAAAAGCTCGACTTAAATCTGACACATTGTTATCATTATCAGCCACGTATAAAGATAACAAATTTTTGAGGAGAAATGTAATGTAATCTATACACTAATTATCGCATACATTAAAAATATTATTTTACGTTACTACAAATTAAAAAAGCCGGACACTCCTAGTATATAACTTTATATATGTATGTATATATTTAGACATAAGTTAAAAAAATAAATCGTCCATGATGGCTCTTTAATCTTAGTTAAAAGTATTTCTTTAGCTCTTGCCCAGTAACGCACGGCTACCGTTCCCAAAACTCGTCACGTCGCTTGCGAGCTCGATCCAGTGTTTCCGATGCGACGGAAGCACGGCTTGACATGGCTGCCTCGGACATAACATCCTCATCCCTCCCCTGGCGGGGGGCGTACGACCCAATCTCACTGCCCAGCCTAACGCTTGACAGAGGGCTTTCAGATAACGCGGGTTCAGTCTTTTTTAAAATCCGATCGCTTTTCTCTCGATTGTATCCATTTTTAATCCTTAGATTGTCAGAGGCAACACTCGAAGGCGGGCTTGTTTCGACTCTCTTTCGCCTATTGCCATCAACTCGTGAGCTATCTATAGCAACGCCTCTCCGACTCTTTTCTTTAGACGGGCTCGTCTTTTTCTTCGTCTTTGAAGCGGTATTACTGTCGTCGACGCTGTCGTTGAACAGATTCGTAGTTACATCAAGATGATGCCGACGGGTTCGCCCAGCTTCGCGGAGCTCAGGTGTAGGCGAGCGTCCTCGTTCAAGAAAACCAATTTCGCCGGATTCTGAAAGGCTGCCTGTGATGCTCACGGCCGTCTCAGAACCACCATACTCACTAACATTACTCCACGCTTCTCGTACATCCCGCGGCTTTTCTTCTCTTCGTGATTTACTTTTCTCTTGATAGTTGTGGGTTCCGTTGGCAACACTAGCGTTTCGCTCATCCAATGATGCTGATGAGATACTGCGAGGTGATTGGTCAGCGTACAACTTGGCTTGCTCGTGGTTGTAGTGATTCAGGTTTTCGCGAGAAAAATGTGTTCCACGCGCTCTATGGGCGTGGCTGTACGCCTCGTTACGCCGCTCGAGAACCTGGAATTAAACGAGTTAAATCATCATTAATTTCAACAAAGGTTATTGAGTTTTTATACTATAGGAAAATAAAACTAGAATATTAATCTGCAAACAATTTATAACATATCGCACTTACTTACGCACGCACTTTATACCAAACATACAGTGCTGTGACTTTTGGCCTAAATTACTAGGCAGTAGCTATAAAAGCTCTTTAGCATGTTTCGAATTGAGCTCAAGTGTGATTTGGTTTAGAGAAGTCATACTGTACGTTATATATAAAGTTTAAGAAATAATTGCAAAGGATAGGCGTGAAAAAGTTCAGTCTACACAAAAAATCCAAATCTGTCAATTTTGTGATACTGGTGTGCAGCGTTCTAATCAACTGGGCTATAAAGCAGCAGCTGTTTGAAGTAAGTCAGCTTTGAATGGGGCGGTGGTAGCAGATTCAGATTTATACTTTGCAAATTTAATTCCTTCAGATTGGTCCACACTCGTGTAATCAACTGGGCTATGAAGAAACAGCTGTTTGAAGTAAGTCAGCTTTGGAGGGGCGGTGGTAGCAGATTCAGATTTATACTTTGCAAATTTAATTCCTTCAGATTGGTCCACACTCGTGTAATCAAC